>CM057453.1:561330000-561467500 GCA_016271365.2 Neoceratodus forsteri | reverse complement strand
TGCGCCACTGCCAGCGGAGGTTGGGTGGGTCTGTGTGGATGAACATATACCACTCCTAGGAAGTACAGTTACGCAAGACCTTACTGTAACAGATCTTTGAGGAGTGTCTTTTGCAGCAGGTAATACACTTGGGTTATCACCAGAGGTCACTGTGGCGCATGGCAGCTCTTCTAGCAGTCTTTTCCAGGGGCCGCCCACACATGACATCACTTTCCTGTTTCCTATATAAGGGTTGGCGGTCCCTGGTATGCTCAGTTTCCACCGCCGGATTCAGCTTGCTAAGCGAGGACAGAGGGGAAGCCAAGGTACCATAGGTATCCCAACCCGTAAGTCACTGGACTAGAATTTGTTCTCCTAGAGAAGGAGGAGGACGGAGGGAGGGATCATACCTGGTGCAAGAGACGCTCCTCAAAGATCTACTGTTATGGTAAGGTCTTACGTAACAGTATCATCTTCCACGGAGTGGTCTCTTGCAGCAGATAATACACTTGGGATGAATCCTAAGCAGTAAACCCAAGAAGGGTGGTCATAACAGGAGGCCTTGTAGGACAGCTTGGCCAAAGGCCATCCTATGGTGTGAAGCAACGTCTGAGTTGTAATGCTTCGTGAAAGTATGAATTGTGGACCAGGTAGCTGTGTTGCACACATCTGAGATAGAGGCCCCTTTAAAGCAGGCCACTGTGGTGGCCATAGCTCTGGTAAAATGGGTTTGGACAGGTCCTGGTAATGGCTTGTTGTATTTCATGTAACAAAATGTGATACAATGTGCTAGTCAATTGGAGAGGGTCCGTTTAGTGACCGGGAGACCTTCCCTGAGGCAAAGGTAACAAAATGGAGTTTTTTTTTTTAACCGATTTAGTTAGATTAGTATAGTATCGTAATATACGATGGACATCTAGAGTACGTAGGAGGTATTCACCTCGACTGGAGTGTTCAGGGTAATACAGTGGTGGCTCCAAGGACTGATTTAAGGTGTATTCAGACACTGCCTTAGGGAGAAAGGAAGGGCTGGTACGAAGTGCCACTCCGTCTTTGTGGAAAATTAAGTAAGGTTCTTTGCACATGAGGGCATGAAGCTTGGAAATATGCCAAGCATACCTCTCAACCTCCTGCTGCATAAATCAGGGACACTGCTTAAAAAAAATCAGGGACAGAGGACTAAAATCAGGGACACATCTTCAAAATTAGAGATATCCACCCAGAAAGCTGGTAGAAAATGAGGCTTAGTACAAAATACATTTTCTAAAGAAGAACAAGTCTTTAACTTTAATGCTTGACGTTATTTTGTGCTTACAATCCCCACTGTTTAGCCAAAAATCAGGGACATCCCTGAAAATCAGGGACAGTTGAGAGGTAGGATGCGAAGTGGAAATGACAGCCACCAAGAGTAGCGATTTCCAAGAAAGAAAAAAAATGGAGGTCACAAGTGGCCGACGGTTCAAAGGGTTCAAGAGTTAACTTCTCTATTAGAAAATTGAGATCCCACAAAGGAGTGGGTCTTCTGATAGGTGGCTTGATATGCAACACTCCTCTTAAAAACATTTTGGCTAGATGATGTTGATACAGATCTGCCATCAAGAGGTTCATGGAAGGCCGAAATGGAGGCCAAATGGAGTCTGATAGAGAAATAGCTCAATCCTGTCTCGGCAATCGAGGCCAGGTAATACAATACTTTCGTCAGTGGACAAGAATAAGGATCCAATGATCGGGAAGCAGCCCAAATAGAAAAGCGTTTCCATTTGGTGCTATAAGTATCCCTGGTCGCTGGGTGACGTGAAGCCAGTAGACTACTGGCCATAGGGGAGGACACCTGGAGATGTGCTATGAAACCGTCCTCATGAGCCAAGCGTGAAGGTGTAGTAACTTAAAGTTGGGATGTAGAAGGGTCCCCTGATTCTGAATCAAGAGATCTGGTCTTATTGGCAATGGGACGAGTTCCCTCCATTGAGAACTGCTGAAGTAGGGGGAACCACACTTGTCGAGACCACAGAGGGGCTGTGAGAATCATGGTGGCAGGTTCGAGTTGTAATTTCAGTAGAGTCTACTGCAGGAGAGGGACAGGTGGCGGGGGGTGGGGGGGGAGCATATAATAAGAGTCCTGTCCATGGTTGGGAAACAGCATCTATACATTGTCCCTTTTTGCGCGGGATAATGGAACAGTATATGGTGAGACGGTGACTGACTGGGGAGGCAAACAGATCCAGTTGCGGGGTCTCCCACAGACAAGATTTTCTGAAGCACTTCGTGATGAAGTGTCATTCATGTGCGGATGACTGGTGACTGAAGGTCGGCCAGGAGATTGTGGCGTCCTGGTAGATGGGTTTGTATCAAGAGAAGCCAGAGACAGAAGCTAGTCTTGTCTGCTGGCCGGGAGGTAGGCTCTGGCGGAGACAGTGTCTAGGACCGCTCCTATATATTGGAACGACTGTGTACAGGTCGGATTGGATTTTGGCCAGTTGACTGTAATCCCTAGAGAGTGAAAGAGTTACAACTGCGTGTAGAGATACAAAGCAGAGAGGTTTTGAACCCTGCCTTGATGAGCCAGTTGTCCAGATATGGGAAGACAAAGTGCCCGTCTCATCACAGGCTGCTGCCACTACTGCTAGGCACTGGCAAACACTCTCGGGGCAGATGAAAAGCTGAATGGAAGAGCCCAAACTTGGTAGCGTTGTCCCAACAGTTGAAAATGAAGAAACCTGTGGTGGGCAGGATGGATAGGGATATGTAGGTAGGCATCCTTCATATCAAGGGCACACAGCCAGTCCTCTTGTTTCAACACTGGCATGATGGAATTAAGGGTGTCCATGCAGAACCTTTTATACTGGATGTGAAGGTTCAATTGTCTGAGGTCTAGTATTGGTCTGGGATCTCCAGTTCATCTGGGCACCACGAAGAAGTGGGAATAAAATCCTTTTTGCTGGTCTGACGGTGGTACCGGATAAATGGCTTTCTTGGTTAGAAGAGCCTAGAGTTCCTACTGGAGAACAGGAATGTGGTCGGGTGGGTACTTGACAGAGCCGGGGATAGAAATACAGGTTACTCACCTGTAACAGGAGTTCTAGGAATGGTATATGTTGTTCATCCACACTCATTGGCAGTATCCTTGCCGCTAAATCTTGCCGAAGGTCTTCAAGCTTGCTCCTCCCACCCACCCGGTGGTATAACTCGGCTCCGCCCCATGACGCCAGATCTGCCCGCTGGAAGCTTCATAGGTCAGCGTCGAGCGGGAGGTCAAATGTGGGTCGTGTGGATGAACAACATATACCATTCCTAGAACTCCTGTTACAGGTGAGTAACCTGTATTTCTAGGGACATGGATATGTTGTTCATCCACACCATTGGCAGACTCCTAGCAGTTCTCCGGGAGGAGGGAGGCAAGACGCACACCCCCATATACTTACTTGGGAAAGAGAGACTGAGAACCGGAGGCCCAAACCAGCATCCCGCGTGACTAAGGTCGCATGTGGTAGTGGGTAATGAAGGTGTTTGCTGACTTCCAGGTAGCAGCCCTGCAGATTTCCTGGATAGGGACGCCCCTGGAAGCAGCCACCGTTGCAGCAGTATGGCGGGTAGAATGAGCTCTTATCCTCTGGGAGGCTCCATGCCCGCTAACTTATAGCAGAGATCTATGCAGGAGGTTACCCACCTGCTTATCGTCCGCTTGGCTGCAGGTCTGCCAGATGCGGCTTCAGCGGAGGTGACAAACAGCTGGGCTTAACTTCTCCCGACTTTTCAGCCGCAAGGCCTCCTTATAATAAGCGAGCGCCTCTCTAGGGTCCAGAGTATGGAGCCTATATTCGGCCTCCAAGGTGTGATTGGGGTAGAACACCGCAGAGTCAACACCTGGTTAAGGTGAAACTCGCACCACCTTCGAAGGAATTTCGGTGGAAGCGAGGACAACCTTGTCCCTGTGGAAGACCAGGTAAGGAGACTCGATGGAAAGCGCCTGGAGCTCTCCCATCCTTCTGGCTGACGTGATAGCCACCAAGAAGGCGGTGTCTCCACGATAGGTGAGAGAGCACACCTGTGCATAGGTTCAATGGCTTGCCCATGAGCTTTGCCAGTACCAGCAGTAGATCCCACGGAGGTGGGGGTTCCCTCGCGACTGAGGGGAAATGTGATCAAGGCCTTTGAAAAGCCAGACCACCTTCTCCTGCTCAACATCGACTGCTTCCCGGCCCGCGCCTGTAAGCAGAGATGGCTGCCAGGTGCACCCTTAGGGTCGCCGACCCAAGCCCTTGACTAGAAAGGGACCATAAATAGTCCAAGATGCTTGCCAAGGAACAGGAGGAAGGGTCCAAGCCCTGTTCTGACACCAAATGGAAAACCTTTTCCATTTGAAGGCATAGCATTTTCTGGTCGACCTTACGGGACGCCTCAACTACATTGAGGACCTCGTCCGGAAAGACCCAAAGCCTGGAACTCCAGCCGCCAGGAACCAGGCCGCCAGGTGCAGGGATTGAAGGTCCGGATGGAACACCTTCCCCTGATTGACTGAGAGCAGGTCCGGGCGAGCTGGAAGCTGCCGCTGAGTCCTGGAGCTGAGACTGAGGAGATCTGGGTACCAGAACTGGCGCAGGCCAGTCTGGGGGCTATCAGGAATCACCTGCGCCTTTGTCCTCCTCGCCTTGAGAAGCACCTTGTGGATCAAGGGAAATGGGGAAAGGCGAAAGAGGCCCGGGGTCCATTGCCTCTAGAAGGCATCCCTGCAGCGAGCCCCTGCTGAGGGGGCGGCATGGAACAGACTCAGCTTCGCTCTCTGGGAGGCAAACAGGTCCACCTGAGGTGTGCCCCAAAGGGAGAACAGATGCTGTACTACCTCCGGCAGGAGAGACCACTCGTGGATGCAGCCCCTATCCGCTCAGGGCATCGCCAGGGTGTTGGAGGCTCCCTGCCACGTGAATGGCTAGGAGATCCGCCCAGGCTGCGCAGAGACGAGTGACCAAATGCGGAGAGCCTTTGCATAGAAGCATGGAGCGGCCCCGCGTCGGGTTAGATAGTACATGGTCGTGGTATTGTCCGCCTGGACTCGGACCACTTGACCCCGGAGGAACGGAGCAAAGGCGGTGAGAGCTAGGCGGACCGCCGGAGCTCCAGCAGGTTGGATGTGGCATCGACTCCCGGGGACCAGAGGCCATGAGCCCGGTGTTCCCCAGATGGGCACCCAACCCATCAGAGAGGCATCGGTCGACAGAGAGACCGGCCGGCTCGGGCGGATGTAACGGGATGCCCTCCTGCAATTGATCTGGAACGTCCACCACTGGAGAGCATTCCACATCCCTGTGTCACCGACACAAGCTGGTCCAAGGATCGAAGCGCTAGACCACTGGCTGGCCAGTCCCCACTGAAGGGGACGATGTGTTCCAGCGGGCCCAACGGACCACGCTGGTACAGGCCGCCATGAGACCCAGGAGGCGAGGAAGTCCCGGCAGGATGCAATTGCCCAACCAGAAATGATCGGGCAAAGGAGGAAAGAACCTCGCCCTAACCGCCGGAGCCGCGCCTGGCTCTAAGAGAGTCGAAGGCGCTCGATGAATAAAATCACCTGCTTGCCTCGAGTTCTGACTTGGCCTGCTGACAAGGAGGCCCAGTTGAGAGCAGACCTGGAGGCCAGATCTCTGGACCACCCGCCTCCTTCCTGAGTGGAGCTGCTATCAGCCAGTCGTCCCAGGTAAGGGTACACCGACCCTCGGGCCCAAGGGAATACTGTCACCACTGCCATGCATTTGGTGAAGACCCTGGGAGCTGGAGATGTCAAGGGCATGGCTTGAACTCAAGAGAGATCCTTCCGCCGGAAGCGAAGGAATCTCTGGTGAGACGGACGGATAGGGACGGAAAAACGCGGCCCTGCAAGTCCAGAGAGCAGAAACCACACGCCGCTGCTCCAAGGATGGTATTATCTGAGCCAGAGTGACCATCCTAAGGTTCGCGACCTAGGGAACTTGTTTAGGTCGGTAGGACGAGAATGGGGCGCCAGCCCCCGTCTGCTTCGGAACCAGGAAGTACCTGGACACAAACCCTGGGTCTGAAGGAGGTCCACCCACCTCTACCACCTCCTTCTGGAGGAGGAGAGCCGGCAGTCGGCCTCGACGAGCCGCCAGTGAGGCTGGGGATTCCTGGTCTCGAGGGGCGACGGCTCTGAAGGGTGGTGCCTGCTCGACTCCAGAGGCAGGCCTTCTTCCACCACCTCCAAGACCCACCTGTCCGTGGGTAACAGCGGACCAGGCGGAACGGAAGTGCTGGAGCGCCTCACGGGGACCTAGGGCAGGTGACGGGATGGGGTCGACACCCTCAGCCCGGCACTGGGCAGGCTTGGAGGAGGGACCGTCGAGGACCTCCTGGGCCCTTTCCTCTCCTGCCTCCTGTTAGAGGAAGCCGCGGTTTGGGTTTGGGATGCCAAGGTCGAGCCTGCTGGCCCTGACGTTGTTGGGCCGGGCGCTACTGAGGCACAGAAGGACGAAAGGGCTTAGGCTGTGGTTTGGCGTCTTTGTCCTTGAGCGTGAAGAGACCAGTCCAAGGTGGCATTGGACCTCGATCCTCTGCAGGTGACCTTCCACCCCAGGGTCAAGAGGTCAGTCCCCAAAGGGAACATCCGCCAACTTGTGCTGGGTATCCAAGTAGGTGGATATCCTCAGCTAAGCCCGCCGACGATAGCCACTGCGGCCTTTACTCGATTCACATGAGTCCCTACATCCAAAGCAGTCTGGAGCTGCTGTTTGGCCACTGCCCTGCCCTGGTCCCGCACTCCCGTTAACCGTAGTCTGCAGATCGTGGAAGATGAGGGATGACCTCATCCAGGGAGCCCAACAGGGCATGAGAAAAATGTGCCATGAGGACGGCCGAACTGGTCTGACGGGGTCGAGAGAGGACGAGCGTGATTCTTTGCCCGACATAGTCCAATTTCTTGACCTTGTCAGGAGGTTTGTCCACATCCTGGCGCTAGCCGGGCGCGCCGGAAAACGCTGTCGTAACTCAACCCTCAGCAGAGGGTGTTCCAAAACGGACAAGGAACCGGGGGGGACCGCGATACTTCCTGGCCATCCTGGGTCAAGGCTAGGGCAGGAAGCAGGCGCTGCCAAAGTTCCAGTGCTGGACCCACTCATGGCCTCGCCACCGAAAGGCCTCTGGCCGGAGAACCCCGGTCCAGAATCTCCGTGAGGATACCTGGCCCGCTTGGAACGGGTTCAGCCCATCCCGTAGACTCCGAGATGAGTCAAGCAGTCCTAGGGAAGGACGACGGCCATCGCCCATTGGCTGACGACTCCTGAAGACCCAAGTCCAGTCGCTTGGAGAAGAAGGAGAATCATCTTCGACCTCGGAAGAGTCCTCGAAGAGCTGCTCTGGCCTGAACCACCCTTCACCTGCCGAGGTCGGTCGGGAGTGAGGGTAACTGACAGCCGATGGGTAAACCTTAGCCGACCGAGAATCTTGGTCGGAGCCCCAATTGGTTGTGGAGGCGGAGGTTCCACCGCAATCGGTGGAGCAGCTGGTTTTGGCCAACAACCGCCTGGTATAGGCCCTCGGGCAAGTCGTAGGGTTGTGTCGGGTTGCCCGTGACAGCGTTACTTAATGGCCGGGAAGGCGCCTGAGTCGGGCTATTCCCCGGCCAGGAGGAGCTGAAAGAACACAGGTCTCGCATCGGCCGACGAATTTACGCCGAAGCCTCCTCATCCGAGGAGGAGGACGAGGACGAAAGCGGGCGGACGCCATCACAAAAGCCGAGACCGAGACTACCATATGACGGTGGGAACGGCTGACCGCTGAAGGTCCGGGAGACCAGGACCGAGAGTCCCGGAATTTCCGGCCGGTGCAGGAGGTGTCGGCCGGAACCGACACCTCCTTCGGCTCGAAGGTCCATCCGAGGGCTCCGGAACCGGAGGCACAGGCGAGCCCAGGGATCCTCAACCCTCCCGGGGAACCGGGAGAGGGGAATCTCGCTGCTAAAGGGCGCAAGCCCGTCTAATGGGTCGAGAAAATCTCGACTTCATCAGTGGGAGTCTCGTCAACTGACCTGACGGGGACACCGTGAGGCCAGTGGCCGAAGCCGAGCGGTCGACCGAAGCCGACGGTCGACGGCCCGGGGAGAGGGACCTTTCCCGCTCCCAAGAGCGTCGACGGAGGGACTTACCCTTGTCCCTCTTTTTGGACCGAGAAAAAGGTCCAGCAGACGCAGGCCCTTCTCCTTTAGTGGAGAGGGACAGACAAAGCTCCTTAAAGGAAGCCGTGTAGGAAGAACCCAGAGAGAGCGGGATAAATGCCGCGGCCGAGGAAGATACGGCCCGCCAGCCTCTTCGAGGGGCGCACCATCCGCCGAAGCTGATCCGCCGAGCTCACCGCGGACACCGCCAACCGGGCCTCCTTACTCCTCACCGAGGGAACGCTTCGGACGCCCAGTTGCAATCGGCAGCACGGTCTTCGAGGACGAGGGTTTAAAGATGAGCACAGGTCGCAAGCCTCGCGGTCGTGCTCAAGGCCTAAGCAGTAGACACACGCGGAGTGTGGATCCGTCCGAGATATCTTCTGCCCGCATGGGCATCTCCAGAATCGAGTCGATTTATCCATCGTGCCGCGAGGATCAAGACTGAAGTCTTTTGCAAAATATTATTTTTAATCCGCAAACGGAGAAATAGGAACCAGTCACAAACGCAGAGCGTTAAGGAGGGAACCTGAGCTTCAAGCGGTAAGGAAGATCACGCCATGGGCGGAGCCGAGAGTTATACCACCCGGGTGGGTGGGAGGAGCAAGCTTGAAGACCTTCCGGCAAGATTTAAAGCGGCAAGGATACTGCCAATGAGTGTGGATGAACAACATATCCATGTCCCTAGAAATAGGGTCCAGAGTGTGACCCGTCTGAATAAGCTGAAGTACCCACTCGTCCAATGTAATAGTTTATCAAGCCTATACATGGAGGGCAAAATGACTGCCCACGGCTTCAGAAGCCTGATCGAGGAAGCGTGGACAAAGCCCTAGTTGGTCACAGAGGTAGGCTGACCAGCCCCACCAGAAGGGTGGGAGCAGGAGCCCGTGGTGACAGAGGTGCTGGTTCTGGAAGGCTGGGGACGACCTCGGAATCCGCCTCTATGTGAGCCTCTGTATTTTCCACCTCTTTAGAATAAGAGGAGGATTCGGGACGATACAATGGCTGGCATGTATGGTACATGCCATGTGCCGTACGTAGTGTCCGACCTGAAGACTGGAGATCATCTACCAGGGTTTGGGTACCTGGACTGAAAAGTTTAGATCCATTAAAGGGGGCATTTACCACTTTATGCTGTACATCTGGTGTAAAGCTTGAGATGCAAAGCCAAGCATGGCAACGTAAGGTAATGCTGGTTGCTGACATGTGGCCGAAGGATAGACCACGTCATATCCCAACTGAAGTAGGTATTAGGAAATGGAACTGCCAGTAGATATTGTAGCCAGTAATTATTCCCTTTCCTGCGAAGGAGGGAGTTTGACTAATTCTATGGCAGAGGATCAGAGTACGCTGGTATTCAACCACATGTCCCATATAATTTAGGATTCTGAGATTCATGGTACCTGCTTGAATACCTTCCCAGAGCAGTCTATCCTATGGGAATCTTTAATCAGGAGGTAAGGAGCCCATGTGTTTTGGTCATTTAGTACAGTCATGAACGGCAGTAATCACTACTGAGTCTGCTTCAGTAGTGGATAGAAAAGGGTGATCCAGAGGAGCCTGGTCGAGGCAGTTCACCTTGCAGGGAATAGCCGTAACAGAGGAAGGCCGATTCCAGGCTGCAAGCATAGTATTTTGGTAGGTTTGTATAAGTGGGGGTACCGCTAGTACTGGTTTCTCTGGTAATTTTAGATAGTCTGCTATATCCTTACATTGTTTGTCACGTTTGGTAGTGCAGAAACCTATGACTTTCTGAATTCGGACCATGATCTCATGGAAGGATGGGTCATCAGGAGGAGAGGCAGCCACCTGGCAGGATAAATTCTCATTAAGTGAAGAAATATTCGAAAGAGGGGACTGAAGTTGGAAATCCAGGTCCTGAAAATCCTCACCCTCCAACTCTCCGGTGAAATCCGCAGGAAATTCAGCCTCGCCAATAGGTAGTCATCCACGTAGGGAGGTGACCAGGGTGGTGAAGGTCTCTGTCACCCTGGAAATGCTTTAGCGGAGGAGTAGGGTATTGAGGGCTGAGTATGCCACGGCACGCGAAACCTGTTGAACTACTGAGGCAACGTCGGGGGTCTAGGAAACCAACAGAACTGTAGAGGGATTGGACGAGTAGTCTGAGCAGGTCTAGCACCTCGGTGGTAAAGCTCAGGGTCCCGATCCCTGTCCTCCTGGCTCCTGAGGGAGTACACCTGTGAAGGTGGAGGGACAGAATGCATGGCAAATGCAGTAGATTTCCCCACTGGAATGAGACCCTTCATTGACAAGAGCCGCTGGGGAAACAGGAGCAGAATGTGAAAATGAAGTCACCAACGGCAGAGAAGCCCCCGTCGACGGGACTTCAACGGAACTCACAAGGGATTAGTCAAAGACTGCCATTAAAGTGCCATCGACAAGAGGGTGTAACCTCCTGTCGATGAGGAGGCAGTGTGTGAACGCATCGCCGATGGTGGGGCACCTGTAATGGCGGCTGTCAACAAGCATTTAGGCACAGAGGCTGAGGAGGGCTGCTTCTCTTTTTGTGCCCTATGTGACAATCAGTGGATGGGGAGCTCTTGGGACGAGCCCCCTGACTCTCCATGAGAGACAATTTCTGCTCCATTAAATTATTTTTTTTATTTTTATTTCCTGCAGCCATCAACGACGGGTTGCCTGGCTGAAATCCTGGCAATATATATATATATATATGCAGGTGGTGTCGTGTGTGGGTACCAGACACCTTACACAAGTAGTGTAGTTGTCAAAGTGGTAGGTTTTTCTATTGCAAAGTCAGGAACGAAATAGCGTTATCTTGCTTGTAGATTATTTGGACATTCGATGTTAGCTCAAATTCTCATCGATGACTGCTACTGAGTTGCACTAGCTGCTACGAGCAAGCTAAAGATGGTGGGAAAATGAACTGAGGATACTAGGGACTGCCAACACTTGTATAGGAAACAGGAAGGTGATGTCATGTGTGGGCGGCCCCTGGAAAAGACTGCTAGAAGAGCTGCCGTGTGCCACAAAGACCTCTGGCGACGATCCAAGTGTATTACCGACTGCAAGAGACCATTCCGTGAAAGATCTACTGTTACAGGTGAGTAGCCTGTTTTTCTAGGACGTGGATATGATGTTCTATCCACACAATCTGGCAGACTCCTAGCAGTCCTCTGGGAGGAAGGCAAGGTGCACCCCCCCCCCCACACACTTAGGGAACAAGCGACTGGAGAACCGAGGACCCAAAACCAGCATCCCGTGACTCTAGGTCAATGTGGTAATGGGAAATGAAGGTGTGTGCCGACCACCAGGTAGCAGCCCTGCAGATTTCCTGGATAGGGACATCCCTGGAAGCAGTCCACGATGCAGCGGTTATGGCAAGTGGAATAAGCCCTTAGTCCTCCGGAAAGCTCCCTACCCACCAACCTATAGCAGAGATCAGTGCAAGATACTATCCACCTATCAATCGTCCGCTTGGCTGCAGGTCTGCTATGTGTGGCTTCAGTGTAGGTGATGAACAGCTGGCGAACCTCTCCTCGAATTCCAGCTGTATGTTCTTTGTAGTATGCGAGCACTCGCCTCAGGTCCAGAGTATGGAGCCTGCGCTCGGCCTCCATGGTGTGGTTGGTGAAATATACTGGGAGATTAATCGCCTGGTTACAGTGGAAATCTGACAACTTTTGGGAGTAACTTCGAGTTGGGGCGCAAGACAATCTTGCCCTTGTACAAGACCAAATAAGAAAACTCCACTGAGTGCCTGGAGCTCGCCGATGCTTCTGGCTGACGTGACAGCCACCAGGAAGGTGGTCTTCCACAACAGGCAAGACATCTCACACCTGTGCACCAATTTGAATGGCTTGCCCATGAACTTTACCAAAACCAGCAGTTCAGGCAAAGGAGTGCACTATCAACTGCTGACCAGTCCGTGCCTGGTAAGCAGAGATGGCTGCCAGGTGCACCTTGAGGGTCTTCGCCCAGAGGCCCCCCTTAAAGAGGGCCAAAGGAAGTTGAGAATGTCAACTACTGGACAAGCCAAAGGGTCCAGCCCTTTGCCCTGACACCAAATGGAGAATCTCTTCCATTTGAAGGCATAACATTTCCGGGTCTACTCCTTCAGAGATGCCTCAACAATGTTGAGTACATCTTCGGAGAGACCCAAAGCTTGGAACTCTAGGCGCTCAGGTACCAGGCTGTCAGGTGCAGGGATACAAGGTCCGGGTGGAGTACTTTCCCGACTGACAGACACATCCGGGTGTAGTGGGAGACGCCACGGGAGCCTGTTGCTAAGGAGCTCTGGGGTACCAGAATTGGCATGGCCAGTCTGAAGCCACTAAGATCACCTGCGCCTCGTGTCTCCTGACTTTAAACAGAAATCTGTGGATCAATAGAAATGGAGGGATGGCACAGAGAAGGTCCAGGGCCTTGAGAAGACATCCCCGTGCAGTGTTCCCTGCCGAGGGGGGCAGGGACAATACAGCCTCAGCCTGGCATTCCCCTGGAGGCAAACAGGTCCACCAGAGGTTTGCCTCAGTGGGAGAACAGGTTCTGCACTACCTCGGGATGAAGAGACCACTCGTGTGATGCCTCGCGTACCCAGCTGAGGGTATCTGCAAGCTGGTTGGAGATACCGGCCACATGAATGGCCAGAAGGTCTTCCTCCAGACTGCGCATGGCTTCCCTGCGCAATGGAAGGGAGTGCGTACTCAGAGTTCCAGCAGGTTGATGAGACATCGGGACTCCTCAGGGGACCAGAGTCTGTGGACTCTGATCCCCCAGGTGGGCTCCCCAGCCCATGTGAGGCGCGTCGGTCATGAGGATAACGGTCTGCTCTGGATGGACAAATGGGATACACTCCTGAAGATGTTACGGGATTAGCCACCACTGGATCGTATCCCACATCCGCTGGGTCACCATGACCAGCTGGTCGAGGCGACGCCTGCGCTGATACCACTGGCTGGCCAGCTCCCACTGCAGGGGGTGCATTTTCCAGTGGGCTCAGACCATGCTGGTGCAGGCCACCATGTAGTCCAAGAGGCGCAGTAGGTCCTTAACAGGGCGCACTTGCCCAACCAGAAATGATCGGGCAAACAAAGTAAGAGCCTCCGCCATGTCCACTGGGAGCAGAGCCCTTGCTCTGCAAGAGTCACGCTCTGCCCCAATGGAGTGAATATCTGCAAAGGCAGAGAGAGAGATGCAGGTCTGGAGGGCCAGGTCCCTGGACCGCTCCACCTCCTGCCTGGAGGGACCCGTGATTAGCTAGTCATCCAGGTAGGGGTATAGCCGGATTCCCCAGCACCTCAGGTAGGCGGCCACCACTGCGATGCATCTGAATACCCTGGGCGCCAAGGACAGGCTGAACGGCATGGCCTGGAACTCGTACAGGATGCACTACGCCTGAAAGCGGAGGAAATGTCGGTGGGACGGACAGATCGGGATGTGGAAGAACATGTCCTGAAGATCCAGAAAGCAGAACCACACGCCCTGTTCCAGGGATGGCATAATCGGAAACAGAGTGACCATCCTGAAAGTGCAGGGCCTGATGAATTTGTTCAGGTCGTGCAGATCTAGAATGGGGCACCAGCCCCCTGTATGTCTGGGGACCAGGAAGTACATGGACATGAACCCTGGATGCCGTGGAGGGTACGGGACTGGAGCTACCACCTCCTTGAGCAGGAGCTGGGCAATGTCGTCCTGAAGGGCCGAATGGATGTCGACTGACAGCATGTCTTCCCATGTGGCTTGGCTGGGAGGGTACTGCTCGAATTCCAGAGGCAAACCCTGGCCGACCATCTTGAGAACCCACCTGTCCGTTGTGACAGCAGACCAGGCGGAAACGAGGTGGCGGAGCCAGACCCCCACGGGAGGACCCAGGGGTTCAGAATGGGAGAGGGGAGGGTACCCCCATCCCGTCACTGGGCAGGCTTGGAAGCAGAGAAGCGTCCAGTCGTGGGACCACTGAATCGCCGACCCCCTGGCTTCTGGACTACCGATGCCACAGACTTGGGTCCCGAACTCCAAGCCTGCTGCTGACCAGCTTGGAGCTCAGCAGATTTGGCAGCAGGGGCGGAGGCAGGCCAAAAAGGGCTTTTTCTTGGCGGACTTGGGAGCCCTTCTGGTTCTTTCAGCAGACGTCACCGAGCCCAGGGTGGCAATGGACTTTTCAATCCTGGTGGGATGCCCCTTCACACCGGGACCAAACAAATCCCTTCCCAAGAAAGGCACGTCTGCGAACTTGTGCTGCGTTATCGAAGTAAAAGTAGAGATGCGCAGCCAAGCCCTGTGGCGCATAGCAACTAACGAGGCCATGGACCGGGTGCAGGAATCACCAATGTTCATGGCCGTCCGGAATTGTTGCTTTGCTATGGCATGGCATTAGTCTTGCTTGATAGTAGTCTGCAGGGAGGTGAAGAAGCACCGCGTCCAAGGACCCCAGACGGGCGTGCATAAAGTGGGCCATCAGAAGAGCCCGAACTAGCTTGCCTAAGGCAGATCAAAGAGGCAGCATATACACCTTCTTGGCCGAGTGGTCCAGTTTTCTGGACTCCTTGTCAGGGGGCTTGCCCATGTCCCCCACGTTGCCTGTGCACCAAAAGACAAGTCGGCAACCAGCCACTCGGCCGAGGGGTGCTTGGTAAATCCCGAGAAGGAACCAGTAGGGACCGCGTACTTGTGGGCCATCCAGGCCAAAGGTGCCAGGCAAGTGGCCAGGTGTTGCCACAGATGCAGAGCAGGACAGAGGATAGCATCCTGGACCAGGAAGGCTTCCATCAGAGCGTCACCCTGGTACAAGATCTCTGTCAAGGGGTACCTTTTCCTCTTCTGAACGGGCCCCAGTTGGAGGCCCGTGACTCAGATCAAGCGAGAAGAACCATGAATGATGCTCCGTAGAGAGATCCTCTGCCGACTCCATGTCCACCATGCGGGAGTGAAAAGAGGAACCCTCCGATTCCAAGGATTCATGAAACAGAGGCCTACTGCCTGTGTCACTGCTCACCTGTTGGGGCAGTCGGGGTGAGAATAACTGAGCTGATGGGGAAGCCCTTTCTCGGGCCAAGCATCCTTGTTCGGGGCGCTGTCCTTCGGCACAGGGGGTGGCGGCTCCACTCAGTGGAGAAGCTGGAGAAGGCCGTGCCATGACTGTCCGGACTGGCTATTGCAGGGGCGTGGTATGCTGCGGCTCCAGTGCAGCAGCTCAGTTATGGACGGATTGGTTGCCTAGGGTGGTGTCACCCGGGAAAACAGAAGTTGCTGCCACATGACCTCCTCATAGCGCCAACGCAGCTTGTAACGTGCTGCTCTTTGCCCGAGTACAAGTAGGAATAGCGGAGGAGCCACCTGCCCAAACGCTTAGAGCATGTATGCCAAGAACGGCGTGAGATGCCAGAGTTCAGGCTACCAGAGAGGGACCGGCCGGGTCGATTACAGTCAGTGACTACTGACCCACCCCTTAGTCAGGAAGCTCTGGACTGGGAGGTGGTGGGACAGTGGCGCCCCCAAAGAGGACCAGAGTCCTCGAGAGAGAGGAGTCAACCTCCTCTAAAGAAAGGAGCGGCTCAAGAAAGATCCTGTCTGGAGAGTTGGTTCAATGCTTGGCCAACTGGCCCGACAGCGGTACCGTGGAGCCAGAGGCCAAAACTGAAGTCTCATCTGAAGCTGGGAGCTCTGAAGAAACATGGGAATCAGAGGCTCGAGAGTCGACAAGACCATTTCTCGGCCTCTTTCTCCTTTGATTCCTTCGACTTTCTGGACTTTAGAGCCCGAGGAATCCTGCCCATAAGTAGGGAGAGACTAGCACAGTTCCTGGAATGCACCGGAGAACGATAAGCCCAGACGAAGCGGCATGAAGACTGAAGCCAAGGAGGAATGCGCCACGGCCAGAGCTGTGTCCTCCTCCATGGCCACCAACTGCTCGGCGGAACCCGCATCCACAGAAACCGCCTTCCTTGCTTCCTTTGAGCAGATGGGCAGATTTCGCTTGCTCGATCATCCAAGGAGCAAGCGAGCAAGGCAATCCTCCAGAGTTGAAGGCAAAAAGGCGTGACAAAAATCTCAGGCCTGGACATCATACTTGTGGCCCAGGCAATATATGCACAAGGTGTGTGGGTCGAATAGAGACATCTTCTGCCAACAACTGCAAAACAGGAAGCCCGGAGTGGACTTTGTGTCGTCCACTGGAGCGACGAGAAGTAGAGAAGACAAATATTTGCTGAAAAACTCTCAAAAGTGTTTTTAGGGCCTCAGTAACGCAGAGCAGTAAAGAGTGAACCTATTCTTCCAAGCGGAAAGGAAGCACTGGCATCACGGGGCGGTGCTAGGGGAGTTACCACCCGACTGGGTGGGAGGAGCCAGCTTCAAGGCTTTCCAGCACATCTTAAAGGGAAAGGCCACTGCCAGATTGTGTGGATAGAACATATCCACGACCCTAGAAAGGATTTTCACATATATGCAGTGCAAGGGTAATAAAACACCTATATTTAACAAGACTCTTGCAGCCAGTTATCGCTCCAGTGCACTGTCGCTCCATTGAAATTATGCACGCACATCACGGCCATCTTAGATTGCTATCGAAGCGGGCGTTTTAAACAACTTGTGTATTTGTTTACATTTTATAAAATGTGACAAAACGCTATTAAAATACTTTCTGTGCCAAACGAGGGGCATCATATGGCAGGTAAGGGCTTAGACTGCAGCCCTATGTTTTCAAATTTTCCACTCTTGATTTTGCAAAAAAAAAAAATAATAATAATTTCATGTCCTTTAAATCATACCAACAGTTTTCACTACAACTTACACAAATTTTTACTACATGGCACTTCTGTTTTATTCGTGTTGCAATTTTTGTCTATTTGAAGGTAACTTATACTTCCATCTGTTCCATCAGCATGTTTTCAGAAACACTACTTAGTATTATTTTGTAGACATGGCATGTGAGCATATAGGTGTGGCAGATAAGATGTAAGGTTATTACTGTCACCAACTCCCTCAGAAGTACATTCAAGTTTATAATCAGCAGGGCCATCCCAACTCCTCAGACATCCGAATCAAAAATCCATTCAGAAGAAAATCCACCATACCACTCGAAAACAAGCACTTTGGTTAATGCTTCATTGAGGTTAAATAGGGCAATTTGCACCTTTTCCCCTTGTTTCAGTCTGTGGTAGAAAATGTTTTCTAATAATCTGCTTCAACACAGATTTTAAGTGCTTAAGTGTGCATACAGTATGCATGGCCAGAGGACTTTGCTTTCATTGGACTCCCCTGGTTTGGTTTCAGAGTCACACTGGACCCCTCCTCACCTCACACTGTATTAGTTTGGCCAAATCCAAGTCTGTATACCAGATTGTTAGCATGTTTACATATATTTCCTTATAATTAAAACATTTTATACAATTTCAGTCACAAAATAAAATAAATCTCAAGTACAGTTACGCAAGAACTTACCGCAACAGTAGATCTTCAAGAGAAGCTCTTGCAGCAGGCTATGCCACCAGGCACTAGGACCCCATGGAAAAATCTTAGCTAGCAGTACCCAGCAGGGATCGCCCCCCTGATGTCGGACCGCCTCCGACGTGCACCAATGGTATAAAGGTGGTGGTCCCCGGTCACACCCCAGTTCTGCCACTGGAGACCCGACCCAGGGGGAAGGAGGGAAGGAAATACCTGCTGCAAGAGCTACTCTCAACAATCTATTGTTACGGTAAGTTCGTATGTAACTGTACCATTTTACTTCGAGTGGGAGCTCTTGCAGCAGGCTACACCATAAGGACCGAGTACCAAGCAGTACTAAAATGTTCCTGGATGAACTGGGAGGTTGAGAACTGAGAAGTGGGAGAGGCTTCAAGACAATATGCCTTGAAGTACCGCTAACCCAAATCCAGCTCTCCGACTGGAAGCAGTGTCCAGGCTGTAGTGCTTCACAAATGTGTGCACCAAGCTCCAAGTAGCTGCTGCACAGATGTCTGCCACCAAAACATTATGAGATGCCACAAGAGAGGCAGAAACAACCCTGATGGAATGACCCTTAACAGAGCCCAGTAAGGGTTTGTTGTACTTATTGTAGCAGAAGGTGATGCAATGGAGTATTCATCTGGACAGAGTCTGCTTTCCCACAGGTGCCCACAGGATTTTTGGGGCAAAGGAAACAAAAAGTTGGTCAGATCTTCTGAACGTCCAAGTACGGTTAAAGTAATACCGAAGCACATCTAGAGTGTGAAGGAAAGCCTCCCCTCGATTAGTGTGCTCTGGGGTAATAAACTGGAAGCTTGATGACCTGATTAAGTGTAAACTGGCATACTACCTTAGACAGAAAAGTACAGTTATGTAAGAACTTACCGTAACAGTAGATCTTCGAGAACAGCTCTTGCAGCAGGTTACACCATTAGGACTGAAGCTGTCAGGCGTCAGGACCCCACAGAAATTTTCTAGCTAGCAGTCTTCAGCGGGGACCACCTCTGACGTCAGTCCCACCCCCGACGTCAGGTGTAGTACATAAGGAGGCGGTCCCGCCAATCCCCACTCTCCTGCCGGAGACTCTCGGCCGCTAAGCTGACATCAGGAGAGAGACAGAGGATCCGCCAGATGGCCAAGACTAGAAAGAAATGGTTCCATCCTGAATGATGGAATTTAGGCTATAACCTATCTCCTCCAAAGGGGAATGGTGGGCGAGGAAGGTACCTGCTGCAAAAGCTGTTCTCGAAGATCTACTATTACGGTAAGTTCTTCACGTAACTTTGCTTCCTATCTTACTTGAGATACAGCTCTTGCAGCAGGTTACACCATTAGGACTGATTCCCAAGCAGCGGCGACAATCTTACGTCCTCGGGAGGAGGAAAGACTGAGATTAAGACCCTGTCTGAGCCTAGGACAGAAGTCCCTGGAGGACGGCTAGCCCGAAACCTGCCCTTCGCCTTGAAGCGATATCCAGGCTGTAATGCCTAATAAAGGTATGCACAGAGTTCCACGCAGCTGCAGCGGAAACGTTCTTCAGCGCTGCAAAAGAGGTGGCCACACCTCTGGTAGAATGACCCTTGACCACACCTAGCAAGGGTTTGTTGCGCTTGTCATAACAAAGATACACTGGATGAGCCAACGGGAAAGAAGGGATGCTGATTGGAGAAGGGGATCTGGAGCACACAGAGGTGTCAGATCCGGAGTCCTTCACGGACGGAGTATACCGACGCCGTCTGGGTCTCTTGGGGCTGGGCGACCCTGAAGTGGATCTTGAAGGAGGCCTTCTCCTTTCCGAAGATCTGCCCCTAGGAGGGGACGCTGGCTCCTTGGGGGTCGATGCCCGTCCTGCCGACCCCCTGGGCAGTGGAGGGGGTGCAGGTGTTGGAGGGGCAGGAGGAGGAGGTGTGGTGACCACATCCTTCTTGATGGTGTCCCACCAGAAAGTGAAGAGCTCCTTCACCTCTGTCAGATTTAGGCCAGACGATGGACCGGGCGCCGGTGGCCGGGCGTCAGGGTCGCCCGCCTGGTCTTCGGGCTGGGTGGAGTCCTCCTCCGATGACACCTTCCGACCGACGTCGGTAGGCGGTGGGGTGGTCCTTCCTTCTGCAGTAGCCGACGCTGGTCCCCCGGCAGACATCCTCGAGGGCGAACGCCTGACTGGCGACAGGTGATGTACGATTGCCGGTTCCCGGGAGTGCAGACGTCTGATCCAACATCTGGTTCAGGGAGGTCAGCTCCTTAGTCTTGCGCTGGGGTGGCGGCGGTTGGGAGACAGACCGGACGTTGGAGTCCGGGCGATGGGTGGAAGACTAATGGCGCTCTCCAGACCTGGATGAGGCCTTAGCCGGAGTGGACGAAGATACAGGCCTGGAGGTCTTGACAGGCTGCAGAGAGGAGGAATCACTAACCGATCTGATGAGAACCGTGGGAGGCTGAGAGCGAGCACGGTCCGACCTGGAGCCGGAGCTGCGGGAATCAGGAGGCCCTGGAAGGGGATCTGGGTCTTGCCTTCTTCCGGTGCCTATGGGACTTCCCCGACGACTCCCCCTTGGAGGAAGGGTCTCGATCCATAGCTTTAAGTTTTTCCTCAAGGAGGAAAGCTTGAAGAGCCTTCTGGCGGCGGATCCTTGTACGGTTGTTGAAGCCCTGGCAGAAGGAGCAGGCCTGGGTGTCGTGGTCTGGGCCCAGGCAGCGTACACAGGCAGAGTGAGGATCCTTGAAAGGGATCTACTTGCTGCAGGCACACTTCGACAAATGGCCCTCCAGAGAAGTTGGAGAGGACATCAGACGAAATCCAGTGAGAAACGAACAGTTGAAGTTTCCTAGTCGTCGCGCGCTAGAAGATGAGAGAGGCTGATGCTGCGATGTCGACGGCAAGAAAAGAACTGGGGATTATGGCGGGACCGCCTCCTTATGTACTATGCCAGACGTCGGGGGCGGGACCAACGGAGGCGGTCCCCGCTGAAGACTGCTAGCTAGAAAATTTCCGTGGGGTCTTGACGCCTGACGGCTTCAGTCCTAGTGGTGTAACCTGCTGCAAGAGCTGTATCTCGAAAGTAAGATCTTAGGATTAGTCCTCAAGGACACCCTGTCCTTGTGGAAAATTAAATATGGCTCTTTAGCCATCAGAGCCTGAAGCTCAGAAATCCTCAGAGTAGAAGTCATGGCAATTAAAAACAACGCTTTCCATGACAGAAAACGTAGCTCGCAATCCTCGGCTGGTTCAAAAGGAGGCAACGTAAGTTTTTCTAACAAAAACAAAAGATCCCAAGGAGGGATGGGATCCCTAATGGGGGTTTTAAGATAGAGCATTTCCCTCAAAAATGTTCGGGCCAGATTTGTCTGGGCAACATATCTGCCATCTACCGGCACATGATAGGCAGAGATTGCTGACAGGTGTACCCTGATGGAGGAATATCGGAGGCCAGAGTCTGAAACAGAGAGGAGATACTCGAGGACAGCATTTAGAAGGCACAGAAGTGGGTCCAGACCCCGATTGGAGGCCCACAAGCAAAAGCACTTCCACTTCATGGCATGGGTAGCCCTAGTGGAAGGTTTTCTAGCTGCAACCAAGACCTTGGCCACTCTGGGAGATACTCCAAAAAGTGTGCAATGGCTATGTCTGCAGGCACCAGGCATGCAGATGTAGGGACCCGAGGTCTGGATGAACCAACCTGTCCTGCTCTTGCGACAGTAATCGGGAGGACAAGGGCAGAGGAAATGGGAGGTCCCACTACCAGCTGCTGCAGTAGCGGGAACCATATCTGAGAGGCCAAAGCGGAGCTACAAGAATCATTTCCGCTTCTTCCGCTTGGAGTTTGATCAGAACTCTCGGTAGGAGAGGAAAGGCATACAGAAACCTCCCTGTCCAACAAAGGGACAATGCATCTCACCAGAAAACACCAGACCCATGAGCAAGCGAGCAGAAACTGGGCAGTTTTGCACTGCATGGGGACGTGAAGAAGTCTAGCTCTGGATGACCCCATCTTTGGAAGAGGTCGTCCGCTACAGACTGCAGGAGTTCCCATTCGTGAGTCTTCGACAGACCGGCTTAGGGCGTCTGCCAAGGAGTTTGGACCCCTGGAACATGCACTGCAATGAGCAACAGGCCATGGTCTAGAGCCCAGAACCACTCTCACAGCCTCCCGGCAAAGAGGATAAGAGCGAGATCCCTCCTGCTTGTTGATGTAGTAAACCACCGACATGTCTGTCTGCATCAACAGGGGGCCTGGACGAAGGTCCAGGAAGAACACTTGTAGAGCGTATAGAACTGCCCTCACCTCCAGAATGTTGATGTGAAGGGACAGTTCTAGAGAACACCATGCACCTTGAGTCTGATGGTTCTGAAAATGAGCTCCCTAACCTAGGCCTGAGGAGTCGGTTGTGAGAACCTGTGAAGGGGCTTCCCTCTGAAAAGGGACTCCTGACTCTAGAGTCTGTGGAGAGAACCACCAAGAGACAGTCTGTATCACTGCTTTGGAGATCAAGACCAGCTGGTCGAGATAGTCCTCCCTCTGGTCCCATTGCACTCAGAGTCCACCGAGGGACCCTCAAACAGACGTGCTGAGGGAACAGTCACTATGGCAGTGGCCATATGGCCTAGGAGCTGGAGCATTGTTAAAGCTGGAACCTGGCGAGCAGCTGAGACTTTGTGGGGCAAAGAGTGAAGGCATGCTGCCCTGTCTGGCGAGAGGAAGTCCTTCCCTTGCTCCGTTTCTAGGCCTTTAAAGCTGCCAGAAGCCAAGCCCTTGTGGTGGCGATCAGAAGCCAACTGTCGAGGTAGGGATAAACAAAATGTCCCCGTCTCCTGAAGGCTGCTGCCACCACCACTAGGCACTTTGTAAACACACGTGGTGCCGAGGAAAGGTCGAAGGGAAAGGCCCGAAACTGGAAATGCCTTCCCTGAAAGGCGAACCTCAGGAACCTCCTGTTAGCTGGAAGCACCAGAATATGGAGGTAGGCATCTTGCATGTCCAGGGAGCAGAGCCAGTCCCCTTGATGCAACATGGAAAGAATGCCCAGCAAGGTGACCATCCTGAACCTCTTGTACTCTATTATAATTGTTCAAGAGGCTCAGGTCCAGAATCACGCGAAGATCCCCTGTCATCTTGGGAACCAACAAGAAACAGGATTAGAACCCTTTCCCTCACTGTGATGATGGAACGCGTTCTATTGCCTTCTTGTCTGGTAGGGACTGTACCTCCTCCCAAATGAGCTCAGCATGGGAAGGGGAGCAGGTCGTATGGACTGGAGGATTGTCGAGGGGCATCTGCAGAAATTCCGGTGCTTGACCCTGTTCTATCAACTGGAGGACCCATGCATCACTAGTGATGGAGGTCCACCCGTTGAGGTAAAGCGAGACTCTAGCCCCTACTACCTCTGCCTGGCCTTGGCAGGGGGCGTCGGGTCAGGCAAGGAGTCAGGCGTGGGAGCCCAGGGTGGGCAGGGACACCTGAGAGTTTGGTGTTCCTAGGTCCCTGTGCTCCACTGGGTTGAGAGGGAGCTTTATGGTGAAAACTGCCTCTCTGTTACTGTCCTTTAGGCTTCTGCCCTCGCTGGCGATGAAACTGGCAACGTCTGCCAGAGGTCTGATCAGATCTGTACAACTGATGTACACGCTGGATGGCCTTACCAGAGTCCTGGAGGTCAGAGATCATCTTCTTGATGTCCGGATCGAACAGCACAGACCCACGGAACAGAGGATCAATAATGGCATCTGGAAGGTCCTGCCTAAATCCAGAAACCCGGAGCCAAGTACCTCCTCATACAAACCCCTGTGGCTGCTGCCCTGTCCGCCAAATCATAAGATGACCTTAAGACGTGTTTCCCCATGTCCAGACCAGACTACAGCACGTCTAAGAGCTTCATTTTGTGGTCAGAATTGGGATGATGCTTTGTCAGCTCGATTGCCTTGTTCCAGAGGGACTTCTGGTACTGCACCATGTGTGTCAAAAAATTGAGTGAACGTATGGTGCAGGTGGCTGAAGAGTAAACCTTCCTGCCGAACTGGTCCAGTCTCTTGGTTTCCTTGTCCGGCGGCTGGGAGCTCATATACCGGGGCTGTCTGGTCCTGCCATGGGCAGCAGTCAGCACAACAGAGTCTACCTTGGGCTGTTCTCCAAGGAACGGTTTGTTCGTTGGGGGTACGGTACTGCCTGCCTGCTTTCTTAGGCATAGCAGGGGCCACTGAAGGGTGCCTCCAGGCCAGTCTGGTAGCATCCTGAGAGGGGGTTACCAAGGGTGGGACAACTAGAGGTTTAGGCTCACTTATACCCAGGAAACGAGCCAGCCTCTTCCTTTCTGGATCGAGATCCTCAGTTTCCTACTGGTTCAAAAAATGGATGAGATACATCACATCCAAGAAGGTGGGATCATCTGGAGGGGAGCGGGGCCAACCCCACGGAGGGTCAGGGTAGTGGGGAGGAGAGGAAATCTCCCTTGAGGATGTAGAGGAGCCAGACATGTTTGATTACCTGGGGGAAGATCTGGAGCGGGAGTACTGGTGTCTCCTCCTACTGCACCTGAAGGACAATCCAGAATGGTGACTACGTCGTTCAGGAGCCTTGTTGTCCAATCGGGTAGGAGACCAGGCCCTAGGGGGAGACAACGACCGCTGAAGTGTCTTTTTGAAAGGGGGGGGGCTACGTGTGGGTCTGGAGCCTGGGATTCCTTGGGGAGGATGTCTTTTCTGACAGTCTCCCACCAGGAACTGAAGAGGTCCGACTTCAGATAGAGAGGCCATGGCTGGGGCTGATGGGCCTGGCTTCTCAGACCAGTCAGGATTTTCGGGCGGTGGACGTGGCAGCTTGTCGGGAGCCAGCGTACGCTCTGGTGATTTTGGTTTTTCCAGCGTCTGGCTCTTTGGTGGCAACAGAGCAGACGGCAGGGCTGGTCATCAGTGGAGGCTTCCTTGGCCGGCAGCTGCGCCCCTTCTACTGGGGTTGTGGGCAGAGGGAAGACCCCAGAGAGGACGAGAAGATGTCAGAGTGGAGTGCCAGGAGTCTGACGCCCAATGCTTTGGAGAGCTAGCATCAGGGTGGGACTCTGGTTCCGAACGCCACTTCCTGTCGTCTGGTCCAGCCGGACGAGCAGACGATGAGGAGGTAGCCTTCGCCTGGTGAGGGGGGCATGATGGTTGTCACCTACCCCTTTGACGGCAGAATCCCTGAACTTGAAACCCGGAGGAATGGCTGCAGGGTCTAAAACTAAGGGAGGGGGCCGAAGGACCAGGCTCCGAAGAAACACCACCCGACGTAAGCACCAGCGCCGGGGGTTTCAAGGCCAGCAACCCTGAGGAAACCTGGGTTGGCGGGGGAGCAGAGTCTGATCTCCCAAGGGAGGTAGAAGTGGAGCTGGCAGTTTTCCTGTGCGGAGACCTGGACCGGGAGTTCGAACGGGTGTCCTTCTCATGATGGTGATGTTTCCCACTGGACTTTCTCCTTCGATTTATGGGGGAAGTCCCCCGGCCCTGAAGAAGAGGGGTATCCTAGGCCTGAAGACTTTTGCATGGTGGCCAGCTGTTCTAGGAGATAAGTCTTCAAAGTCTTCAGTCAACGAATGCGAGTCCTACCAGTTGGAACTTCTACAGTGTGGGCAGGAGTCGGCATTGTGGTTGTGCCCCAAGCAGATAAGGCTGAGTGACTGTCTCAGGCAGATTTGCTTCCCGCACGCACTTTTGGATTTCAGTCGATAAATGGAGGACGATGGAGAAGACATGCACCGATTATGTGGTTAAACAATAACTAAACTATTCGTAGAAAAAGCGAAAAGGTAGCAAAGATGGTGGTCAACTGTTAGCAGTAGGCACCCGGGGAGCCGATGTGAACAGGTCAACGGCGGGAAAAGAACTGGGGTGTGGCTAGGGACCGTCCCCTTTATACCACTGGTGGACATCAGAGGTGGTCCGACGTCAGAGAGTGGTCCCTGCTGGGTACTGCTAGCCAAGATTTTTCCGTGGGGTCCTAGTGTCTGATGGCACAGTCCTTGTGGCATAACCTGCTGCAAGAGGCAGCATAGCCTAGAGGTTACAGGAACGGGCGGTCGGCAGCCGCAAGCTGGCACAAGGGGGAGGGACCGCGTGTGAAGTAGTGGACCCCCTGTTGCAGCCCTCAGTCGAGCGCCGGGGCCATGCTCCGCCAGCAGGCGGTCGGCAGCCGCAAGCCGGCACAAGGGACCACAGGACCGGGAGGAACCACGTGGGAAGAGGACCCGCTTGCAGCCCTCAGTCGGCGCCGGGGCCAGGCTCCACCAGCGGCGGTCGGCAGTTGCAAGCTGCAAGAGGACCACAGGACCGGGAGGACGTGGTAAATAACGAAGCTGCAACCACCGGAAGGCGAAGCGCCTGCCGCTGGCCTCTCACATCCGATTGGTTCCCTGCTGCACTCTGAACATTGCCTTGCTATTATAAAGCCAAACTCTTGAAGGGGCTCAAAAATTGTAAAAACTTTGCAAAAAGGAGCTGTTCAACATTTTGTGGGTTTCGGGGAAATTGTAACTGTGAAATCTGTTTCTAAGTGATTACAGCCTTTTTGTGTAGAGTGGATCAGGGCCAGACGCTATGGCGCCTCAGCCCCCCCCCCCCAGCCTTTTGTTGTGTTAATTTTCAGCCCCTGCCCAGCACAGATGCTTGTCACTGCTAAGCCTTAACTGTTTGTGCCTTCTGTCTGTTCCCAGTAGTGGACCCCTATTGCAGCTCCTCGGGTCGCAAGGCCAGGCCAGGCTCTGCCAGAAGGGATGGTCGGCAGCCGCAAGCCGGCACAAGGGACTACAGGACCAGAGAGGGACCGTGTGGGAAGGCTTGGAAAAGCTGCAAATTTTATGCCCACTCGCCTTCTCCTTCGGGTGTTTCTTATATGTCATCTTCCCGCCAATCACTATTCCCGCCTCTGCACCTTGCTAACCACTAATCTGCCCCACGCCCTCCGCCCTCAGCCACCAAATCAGCAGTCTCCCCTGCTTCCCTCTCATACTGCCTGCACTGCCGAGCCAAAGTTTGACCAATATCTGCTCACAAACAGCAGTGTATTGAAATAGGAAGCTGGGCATCATTCTATCATATTTATCTCTCCACCTCCTTGCATATCCCGCTCGTAAGCTAAACTTTTATATGCAACGTCAACTGGATAAGTCGAGAGTGTTAGAATCCTTCCTGGAACCCCTCCCCCCCATTAAATCCCCTTCCTTATTCTAAGTCCTTTTTCATCAGGCAGTAGCTGGTCAAGTCGTGTATACTAGCATACTATTGTGGGCAACACAAAAGTTTTTCATCATAGTACCAGCTGCGCACCAACCGTGCTCCTCATAATGGGGGGAACCCTCTGGATTCTACTCGCTCTGTTATTTATGGAGAGCAGTGAAAAAGTCATCTCTCTCACTATCAGTCAGAGAGATGTGTTACTTTATACTAATTACTCTACTGCCTCAACAATCATAAGGGACTGGATTTGCATATATGACCTGCCAATGCTGCATCACAATCCATGGGGCAACCACCAAGACGGGACTCAAGCAGACTTACTATCACATGGGACTTTGCTTCAATACTGAGTAAACAACTCCCCATTACGCCTGTCTACCAGACTTTTATTCAGTGCTCTGACAGGATCTTATAACTCCATATATGAATGCCATAAATTAAGAAAGAAGTTCCAAAAAAATAAAATGAGGACATTGAAAAGAATCCTTAATTACTCTCTTGAAGCAATCGTAAAATTTTTGATGTTTTTACTATTTTGTGCTGGAAATGTGGAACTTAATCCAGGTCCACCAGAGCGCATCACTGCACCAACTGACTTAGCCAAGATCAAAGGGCTAAGCTTCCTTCATATCAATGTATGCAGCCTGCTAAAAAAGCGGACGATGATCCAAGCCTGCATTAACCATACCTCACCAGATACACTAGTGTCGGAGACGTGGCTCAGGCCTGCCACAGCAGATAGAGACATAAACTTACCCAATTATCAGGTCTTCAGAGCTGACCGCCTAACAAGGGGCGGGGGTGTAGCTATATACGTGAAGGATAATTTACCTGTAACCTGCCTCGACTCATCATCCATAATGAAAGAATTTGAATGCCTATCCTCAAAAGTGGCCCTCTCCCATACCGCATCACTATAGCTAATTGGCTGCTATAGGCCCCCCCTCAGCTGATCTCAAGCTACTATCCCATTTGGGTGATCTAATCATTAAGGGAACAGAAGAAACTATTACAATAGGAGATTTAAACCTAAACTGGCTATCTAAGGCAGCTGCACCCTTAATTTCATTCTGCGATACACATGGGCTTACACAGCTTATAAATGAACCCACCAGAATCAATAAAAAAAAGAATCAGAGCAACAGCACATTACTAGATGTCATATTAGTGAGTAAACCTCACCTCTTCTCGCATGCCGGAGTGCTATTCAGTGATATCAGTGACCACTGCCTTATTGCAGGAATAAGATCAGCTTGCAAGTCATCTTACCCCGCTAAGTTTACACTGAGGAGATCAAAGAAAAAATTAAACGTCGAGGCGTATCTGCAAGAATTAAATCACTCAACACGATGGCAAGAATTCTACCTAGCAAACGCAGTGGAAAAAGCGCATGAGGTATTAAACGACATAGTTACAGGTGCCCTTAATATCCATGCCCCAATTTCTATGGTTCGCACAAAAAAACAAAACCTGCCGCTGGTTCACATCTGACCTCAAAACCGCCCTTCTTGACAGAGATAAACTATGAAATAAGGCACGAAAAACCAAGAATCCGACTGATTAGATGCTGTTCAAAAAAGCCAGAAATAGCTGTACCAGGAAAGTGCGGGATGCTAAGGCTGCATATTATATGTCCGAACTTGACTCCTCCTACCGTAATCCTGCCAAGTTCTGGAATACCATAAAAGACATAACAGGTCAAGATCCTAGTACTACACTCCCAGTCAAAATACACTATAGTAAGGGAACAGTCTCTGATAGATTGGAAATACTGGAATCATTTAACAATCATTTTGCAACTGCTGGCCTAGCATTCGACATCTCTCTGGCTAACCAACTACGCTCTCAGCTAGGCATTAAGAGTTCTGAAGTTCGGATAACTGAGTCTACCTTCTGCTTCAAACCAGCCACTCTGAAACAAGTGGAAGACCTAATTTCTCAGCTGGACATCAAAGAAAGTGCAGGTGCAGACTCCCTTGATCCTTATTTTCTAAAAATTTCCATGCAAGCCACTAGCAGTTCCAACAACACACCTATTTAATCTCTCATTAAAAACAGACTCTATTCCCTCAATCTGGAAAACAGCTCAAGTTATCCCCCTACTGAAAGCAGGGGACCCCCATGGACCTCAATAACTACAGACCAATTTCTATCCTACCGGTGCTATCCAAGCCGCTAGAAAAAAATAGTGAGTACTCAACTAAGAGGATATCTTGAAGAGGCTAATCTTTTAAACCCCGCGCAGTCTGGATTTAGAGTCAAACACAGCACCATCTCAGCCCTGGCCAAAGTAACAAATGATTGGCAAATTGAACTGGACAAAAAAAAACTGTGTATATACTTGTATTCCTAGACCTGAGTAAGGCATTTGATACGGTCGACCACGAACTACTACTCTCTTCATTGTACTCCATAGGACTAGACTCATCTTCCCTTAGATGGTTTAATAGCTACCTCACGGGAAGGACTCAGCAAGTGAAATCTGAAGGAGACCTATCTCCACTTAAACCTCTGCAAAGAGGAGTTCCCCAAGGATCCATCCTAGGCCCAATCCTATTTGCCATCTACATCAATAACATCAACAATAATCTCACCAAAGCCACTGTACACCTGTTTGTGGATGACACCGTATTATATGTCAGTAACCCCTCACCTGTCTCAGCATGTGTACAGCTACAAGCGGAATTCAATATATTACATCAATTATTGGAAAAAAAACTCCTAAATGCAAAAAAAAAAAAAAAAAAAAAACACAAAGGCAATGTTTTTCTCCCCCCAAACTCAAACCGGTAACTCCTCACCAAACAATCTCCCCCAGCTTTCCACTGTTATGGGTGAAAATCTTGAATTTGTTAAAAAATTCAAATATCTGGGGGTCTGGGTAGATTGTAGACTCTACCTATATCACTTGGAAGTACTGAAAAAACTCCGGCAGAGGCTTGGTCTCTTTCACAGAATAAAGCACTTTCTAAATAGGGATTCTAAAAAGAAGTTGGTCCAGGCCACATTTCTCTCAGTATTGGACTATTCAGACTTCCTATACAGTCGCTGCCCTAATTCTTATCTGAACAAATTGGACACACTACCATACAGCACTGAGGTTCATTACAGATCTTCCCCTCAGCACTCACCACTGCTCGCTCTATGCTGCAGTTGGATGGACTTCACTCCATTTCAGAAGAAACAGGAAAGCCATATTATGGACGTACAGAGCATTATCCAAGATGCTCCCAAACTATATTTCAGACTGCTTCACACAAGTCACAGCAAGTAAATATGCCTTAAGAAGCCTTAGCTTCATCATGCTTAAAGTGCCCAATTTCAATACTGGACACGGGAGATCTGCTATCAGCTATATATTATTATCTACATTATGGAATATGACGCAGAAGACCCTGAAATTGAACAGATACATAACAGTTACATCCTTCAAACATCTGTATTCGAGGCTTATCCAAGAAAAATGTAACTGTTTCCACAAGCATTAGAGCATTCCTAATCTTATCCTTCCCCCTCCTCAGTCAGTCAATTCACGGAATGAATCCACCTTTATCAAGTGCCTCCATCCCTCAGATTCCTTGCACCCCACCCTTCATCCATCTCCCATTACTCCCTTACATACATCATAGCCCTATACCCCTGTCATTCAACCCACCAGCACAGGCCCCAGCCCTTTGTCAGGCAACACTTATCCTTACACTTTATAAACTCCTACCACCGTCTACGATCCCCACCAACTAGGCAATCCACTCCTGCTCCCCCTCCTCTTGTCCTCTATTACTCTACTTTGAACAATGAAGTACTGAATACTATGCTTAGGATGTATGCTTAGACGGTGTGGATTTTGAACTCTGTATATAATAGCTTAGTTTGTATAACTTTGTAACTATGTAAATTGAACCTTGACCTTACCAGGTCCATCTTGCAAATGAGCTGTGCTCAATGATGTTCGCCTGGATAAATAAAGATTTGATTGATTGAGGTGTGAACGAGCTTGATGCATCCAGCAGACCAGAGTTTGATTCTCACAACCTCCACCTGCATACAGTGTGACTGAGCAAGTCACGTAACTGCCCAGTGCTCCCAGGTCACCCCTGAAAACAGGCACTTGTGCCTAGTGGGCCTTACTCGGCTACCAAAGACTAAAATAAACAAATAAAACAAATAAAAAGAGCTCCTACTCGAAGTAACATTTGCAGATTTTGTGCAGAGAATGATGAAAACTGCAGCTACTGCAAAAAAAATTGTGTGTACAAATTTTCCATTGTCCCTACTTATAACTCAATCAATCAAGTCTATTTATTTAACCAGGCGTTCATTGTTGAGCAGAAGCTCATCTGCAAGATGGACCTGGGTAAAGCATGAACAATTGTATATACAGGTCAACACAGGTTTTTGCAAGGCAATACAGATAATACTGTTTACAGAAAGGAACAAGAAATTCATATGTACATAGAATTATACAGACATTGTACAGATTACAGGGTATCTACATACATAGAAGTGTCTACAGGAAGTTAAAGGCAGGTTATCTAAGGTTGCAGGAGGAAGTAAAGGAAGAAAAAAAGATAAAAATATACACCAGGTAGAGGCTAAGGTCGGGGGAAGGGAGGTAGGTAGGAGGAGAAAGGCTAGGAGGGCACAGTGCACAGAGAGGAGCTGGGAAAATGGGATGTAGAGATGGTGGATGGAGGAGAGGAGTATGTGAGCGCCCTGGGATTGTATGCTAGAGTACGTGTAGAGTATTATGTGCTATAACTGCCATCATAAGGACAAGTTGCTAGTGGATTTTGTGACAACAGTAAACTTACATTTTATTGACTGTCAAAAGAACGTATGAAGGTAAAAAAAAGTTACTCAAGACACATTCCATTACATTACACACTTCAAAATTTACGTACTTATATAGTGTTGACAGCAGGTAATCTAATTATTGATGAACTGCTGTACAATTAGATGAACAGGGAGAAAATATAGCCACTATATCTGCTGTTAACCACATTTTTTTTTTTTTTTTTAAATGCTCAGGTATACACCATTAAACTTGGTACTCTGAAGTACAGCCATGTTAAGTGCCCCACAACATATCAAAACTTCAAAATAACAACCTTCTCCCGTGAAATCGGCATGGGTTTAGTAAGGGACAGTACCACCACGGCCATGACATGTCTAATTAGACAATAAATTTACCATGGATGCCAATTCCCTCACTGGAGCCATCTTTATTGACCCCTACAAGGCTGCTGCTACTCACAAGCTGCTCCACTCCAAAATTACTTGCCATGGGCCTCTCCCTCCACGCAGCCTCTTGGTTTGGCAACTTTCTCCAAGAGCCAGCAATTTGTCCACTTCAACAATGTTGACCCATTATTTCGCTCCAATGAAGTCAGGGGTCCCTCAGGGGTCAATGCTAGGTCCCCTGCTTTTCCCCAATGTTTATAAATGACCTGCCCTCTGTTCCATCACGTTGCTGCTTGATCATTTATGTGGATGATACTGTACTGCATGTTAGATCTCCCTCCCATCTCCACAGTTAATTCACAATTACAGAAGGATTTCTGCTAGGTCCGGTTGTGGCTCATCAGAAAAATTAATCCTCAAAGACCAAAGCAGTCAGATCAAGATAACTGCACTCAAGCACAGAAAGGCACACACTGAAATTTATTGCAAATTAAAATAGGGTTTATTGCAGACTCCCAACATGAGGAGTAGCCCCAGCACTTCGATCAAAGATAGACCTTAGAAGCCTCTGCTCATGTTATGTTAAGCGTTATTCCTTTGATGAAAATTAGCGATTCATGGTGTGCCAGTGAACCAATGCACAGCACCACCTTCCTAATGGACTCCAGATATCTGAACAACCATGATACACAGGTTGATAACGGTGAGGTTTATAACATGGTGAGAACACTTCCTTTTCCTACTTTAAAAAAAAATAAAAATAATATGTTGGTCATTCCACTGTTGTCACACACTTTATTTTGCTCCTTTTTCAGCCCCACATCTTCAGGCATCTCAGAGCATCTGCTGCCCATCAGATTTGCCTCCAGTGACCAAACTCCACCTCCTCCCTCCCTGGATGGCCAGTGGTTCCTACACTGTGCCCCACCCCCAGGGATGGAGTGCTTTCTGAAGAAGAGACAGCACTGGTGGAGGGTGGTGAGGGAGGAGCACAAGGGCCCTTGTTCACTGTGCTGGATTAAGACATTTTCCAGTTTGCTCCCACTCTGTCATGGGCGAGTTAACTGTAGTACATGGAAATAGGGGAACGCATGGGGCAACGTGCCATCATGTGTAGAGTGCATCTCCACTGAGCCATCACCATGAGTCTACACTGCAGCAATGCACCTCTCTCCCTTCCCCAGGGAGGAGACCAGCCTCTGGGATACCCCTTTACCCTCTGCGATGTCCTGGGCTCAGTGCCACAGAGCCTATGACACAGGCTTTTTCATTTTCAATACTACCTGCAGCACAGCCTAGTGACAGCTGTGAAATACCAGGGTTATAAAAAGAAACATGTACACTAAATGCAAAAGCTTGTTTTCACACATTTCCTACTGTAATTTCTGTTAAAAAAAAAAAAAAAAAAAAAAAAGTTTGGCTACCTCACCTCCAAAAGCAGTTCCCTTCCATGTTCGGCCGGTTACCAACTGGAATGGTCGAGTGGATATTTCCTTTCCTGCAGCAGCTACCCCAACGATCACACTGGTACCCCAGCCCTTGTGACAAGCCTCTAGGGCAGCTCTCTTTATTGAATTAGAAAACAGGGGAAAAAATGAAAAAACCCATCACTTTCAGTAACTTATTTTAAGTTCTTTTAAAAAAAAAAAAAAAAAGGGTAAATACCCATTCCTGTATTTGGGAGAACCTGTGCAGCAACTGTTTATTACAGAGCAGATTAAAGTGGGGTGCCAGTCACCAGCAAAACAGCATCAGTTGTAACTGACCAATGCCCATTAGTCTTTCCAAAGTTTGAACTGCCAGACATTCAGTTTTATTACTAAAGACATTAACATGTCAGCGGTGTCCTTCTAGGATTACATTGGTTCCTGATGATTACTGTATTCCCCAGCTAAAGTCACAATCCACTCACTGCATGTAGCATCTCAATCTGTTGCCCTGGAAAGGCTTATGTCACAAGCAAATTAGGACTTCAGCTAGAGAACAATCATCAGGAGCAGATGTACTTAGCGGACAAGGATGTCACTTTCATATGAATGCCAGGGTAATAAAGAAAAATGGACTGAAATTTTAAAATGTATTTAGTATGCTGTATGACTGTGTACAACTGATGCAAACTGTTTTCTTTCCTGGTGACCAGGGTCTCTCCAATTTGGAAAATCCAGTCCGCCATAAAGTAAATTAAGTGCAGTCCTGACTCGCTCTCCACTCCACCCCCCCGCCTCCCTCTCTCTCAAAAATCCTTGTAGTTCTGCTTTGAAAGACGGAACACAACTGTTAGATTCCCAGTGGCAATGTGTAGACTATTCCCCATATTAACCACCCTCTGTAATGCTTTCCATGTTTTCCCATCGTTCTGCCTCCTCCAACTCCACCCCATCTCTATTATTTAGAACACCGGAGTCCCAAATTCAGCCTTCTCTTTTCTATGCCAAATAACTGGAGTATGTCCAATCCCTCCTTGTAGCGCTTGCCCCACTCCCCCCCAAATCTCAGCTTGGTTGCCCTGTGTTGGACCCTCCTGATCTCTTCAATATTCTTTTTGTACAGTAGTAGCCAGAACTTGATGCAGTACTCCAAGTGCGCCACAACAAACTGAGGTAGTAAAGTAGTCCATGGTTACATTGTCTGCCTTTTCCTGCACGGTGTAGTCCTCTCCCTTCATTGCTTAGGATGAGGACACTGAGGAAATCACAGTTATGCAAGAACTTACCGTAACAGTAGATCTTCGAGAGGATCACTTGCAGCAGGCCATCATTGGTAGGACCAAGCCATCAGGCGCCAGGACCACACGGAAACCTTTCTAGCTAGCAGTGTACCAGAGGGGCGCTGCCCACCTCAGACGTCAGCCTATCTTATATAAGGCGGGCAGCCCCTATGCCCTCCTCAGTTCTCCCGCTGGACACCATAAGCAGGATGCCGGTGGTGGTGGTGGTGGGGTTAACCCGAGGAGGACTCCAAGGTAACCCTGTAACAAAAGAAAAGCAAAAGCAGAAGGCTCACTCTAACAGTAGGGGAGACTCGGGAAGAAGGGGGAAAGGAGGGAGGGAAAGCAGGGCCTGCTGCAAAAGATCCTCTGGAAGATCTACTGTTACAGTAAGTTCTTGCGTAACTGCACTATCTTACTTCGAAGGTATCTCTTGCAGCAGGCCATCACCACTGGTAGGACCAAGTCCCAAGCAGTTCGTGAACCCCCACCTCCATGGGATCTCTTGCTGGTTTTGGCAAAGCTCATGGGCAAGCCTTTCGAACCCATGCACAAGTGTGAGCTCTCGCACTTGTCGTGGAAGACTGCCTTCCTGGTGGCTATCACGTCAGCCAGAAGGAAAGGGGAGCTCCAGGCGCTTTCGGTGGACTCCCCTTATCTGGTCTTTCACAGGGATAAAGTTGTCCTGTGCCCCCACCCGAAATTCCTTCTGAAGGTGGTGTCAGAGTTTCACCTCAACCAGGTGTTGACTCTGCCGGTACATTACCCTAACTATACCTCTGATGCCAAGTACAGGCTCCATACTCTGGTCCTCAGGTGTGCTCTCTCCTACTATAAGGAGAAGACGGCGGAAATTCGGGGAGAGGTTCGCCAGCTGTTTGTCACCTACGCTGAAGCCGCTTCTGGCAGACCTGCAGCCAAACGGACCATTGCAAGGTGGATTACATCATGCATAGGTCTGTGCTATGAGTTGGCGGGCAAGGAGCCTCATTCTACCCGCCATACTGCTGTATTGGTGGCTGCTTCCAGGGACATCCCTATCCAGGAAATCTGTCGGGCTGCTATTTGGAAGTCAGCTAACACTTTTATTACCCATTACCACATCGACCTTGAGTCACGACGTGATGCTGGTTTTGGGGGCCTCTGTTCTCCAATCTTTTTCCTAAGTAGGGGGTGTGCGCCTTGCCTCCCTCCTCCCGGAGAACTGCTAGGAGTCTGCCAGACAGGGTGGATGAACAACATATCCACACTCCTAGAAGAACAGGTTACTCACCTGTAACAGTAGTTCTAGGAGTGGTATATGTTGTTCATCCACATGCACCCACTCGACCTCCCTGGCTTAAGGTGCACAACCTGGCTTCCAGCGGGCTAGATCTGGCGTCATGGGGCAGAGCAGAGGTATTTACCACCCAAGTGGGTGGGTGGAGCCAGCTTGAAGACTTCCGGCAAGATTTAAAGGGGAAAGGGACAATGCCAGACAGTGTGGATGAACAACATATCCATGCTCCTAGAAAAATATTTTCTCAAGTTACTCCTAAGTCTACCCCTCTACTGTCATATCATGGCCCCTTGTTCTTGAACATCTTTTTCTGAAAGATGCTACCTTCTTGAACCTTATTTACATACTTGAGGTATTTGAAAGTCTTTACCATATCCCCCCTCTCCTCCAGGGAATACATATCAAGATCCTCCCCCTCTCATCATATGACTTTTGGTGCAGCTCCTGCATCATTTTTGTCGCCCTTCTCCGAATCCATTCTTCTCTCCGTCCTTCCAGAGATGTGGCCTCCAGAACTGGACAGTACTCTAGGTAAGGTCTCACCAATGTTGTATACAGTGGCATCACCACCTCCTTCCTGCTGCTAGATACACCTCTGTTTGACAGATTACCCCATCTGTCTAACAAATCTTCAGCCACAACGGTCAGAAGTTCCCATTCGTGAGCTCTTGACCGTGAGCGACTTAGGCTGTCCGCCATGACATTTTGGTTGCTAGGAACATGGACAGACGAGAGTTCTAGGCCGTGCTCGATGGCTCAATACCACACTTTTTTCACTTCCCTGCACAGAGGAGTAGGAATGAGTCTCTCCCCCTCCCACATGCTTGTTTATGTAATAAACTATGCACATGTTGCAAGTCTGAACTAAGACAGGACCCAGGGAGAGCGGAGTCTGGAAGGCCTGCATGCATATATGACTGCTCACATCTCCAGGACACTGATGCGGAGATCCTTCTCGATCGCGGACCAAGTCTCCCAAGTTTGGTGGGGCCCCATGTGAGCTCCCCAACAGAGGCTGGAGGCATCCATCGTGAGGATCTGCTGAGGGGGAGGTACAGAAAAAGGAACTCCCTGAAATAGGTTGCAGGGCTCCAGCCACCACAACAGCACCTTCTTGACTGGACCCGACACCAGCACTGGTTGATTCAGTGCATCTGTGCATTGGTCCTACTGGACGCTAGAGTCCACTGAGGGACTGTCATGTGTAACCTGGCTAAGGGAACCGTAGCAATGGCTGCAGCCATAAGGTCCAAAAGCCTTACTCCCTTGCCTGAACAAGGTGGCTGGAGGAAAGAAGGTGGGTCTGAGCCATCAGGCACCCCGCTCTATTGGAAGGCAAGAAGGCTTTGCCCCAAGCCATGTCCAGGACTGTCCCCTATGTAAGGGAGGAGCTGGCAGGGGGTAAGAAATTATTCTGGCAGATTAATAGTAATGCTCAAGGCCTGGAACCATCCAGAAACGTTTGTTTTCTATGTACAAGTTGATGTTGCTCAGATCCTGGATTGGTCGGAGATCCCGTCTTCTTGGGAACCAGGAAGAAGTGGGAGTAGAAGCCCCCCCTTCCCTGTTGGGACCAGAGAATAGGCTCTATAGCATTCTTTTGCAGTAAGGCTTGAATTTCTGCCTGTATGAGGGAATGTGGCCTGAAGGATAAGCAGACGGACCTGTAAGATTTTCTGGAGGCCACTCCAGAAACTAGAGTGCGACTGTGCTTGATGAGCTGCAGCATCCAGTTATCCGTAGCGACTTCCCGCCACCTGTCCCGGTGGAGGGAGGAGCGACCCCTGCCTCCCGAATTCCAGGGGGGGGGGGGGAATGCAACAAGTCAGGATGTAGCGGCTGTACTGCAGTCGCACCTCTAGCAGAGCCCAGGAGGGTCTGTGGCAGGCACAGGAAGGGCAGCGCTTGCTTTTCATTTGCCCTGGGCCTTGACAGGGGGTCGGACCGGTCTCTGGGAGGAGCAACGAAAGGGAGACCTGTGACCCAACTTCAGCTGGGTGTGGTACATGGAGTGGACAAACTTTAAAGCCCACCTGCAGGTTTAGAGCTCCAAGATGTCTTGAACATCTCCCCCAGACAGCTAGGGCCCCCGAAAGGGAGCATCCATAATGCTGGTTTGGACATCCGGTGCAAAACTCGAGACACTAAGCCAGGCATGGCACCTCATGCCAATGCCAGCGGCAGCCACCCGGCCCGAAGCATCCACGGCATCATAAGCCACTCTGAGGACATGGGTACCAATGTCTGACCCAGTCTTCAGGGTCTGAAGGGTTTGCTGCTTCAAAGGGTCATCTGGCATGGTCATGACCCCCACTGAAGACTCGCGAGAATCTAGGTGCTAGGGGACAGAGCTTTACCAGGAGGTTGAGAGATAGTTTGTATTTTGATGTAACTTGTGCAGCAACATATCAGTAAAAATTATTTTGCAACAACTTTGCTTCAGCAATCTTTGTGTGCACACCACTACCTTGGCTTCAGTGTTTATGTGGGAAGTAAGTCGCCTCCTTTTGTGAGGCTGCACCAGCTGGGCTTTGCTTCTGTGCGGCAATCCCCTTTTGGACCGTTTCCATGACCGCCTCTCTAGCCTGGTCCCACAGCAAGTTCTAATATTGAATCATATGGGACAAATAGGGGCTTGGACTGCTAGGGTGGCAGATGTGAAGGTATGCTTGCCCACCTTTTCCAGCTACCGCGATTCTCGGTCAAGGGGAGGGGGGACACAGGGGTGCTTCGGCCTCTTGTTGTGGTCTTGGACAGTGTTAATGACCACAAAAATCAGCTTTTGGGTGCTCCCTAAAGAAGGATTTGCCAGCTGGAGCATGGTAAATCCGGTGAGCCTTCTTAGAGACTGCAGGAACAGTATGAGGGTGGAGCCATGCGGCCTTAGTAAAATCTTCATAAGAGTCAATGAATGGGGGAACTACCAAGGCAGAAGTGTCACACTGGTGAAGGCAAACTACCAGGCGGTGACATGCGGGGTCCTTCTCCTCAAGTCTCCCACCCCATCGTGGCTTGGATATGCCAGATATCCATGAAAGTGGGGTCATCAGAAAGCAATCTGGGGACATTACCAGGCTCCCCTTCGTTCACGGAGTCTCCCACAAAGGAGTACGACTCCAACCTGGTACTGTCATCAATAGCAGAGTCGTCATCCCCACTGTCGCTCAGCTGGCGGTCAGTCGGGCGAGCAGGGGTGCCCACGTTGGTAGGGCTCCTGGAGTAAGAGGAGCAACTGGGCCCAGGCAGGCAGAAGCAAAAGGGACAGGGTCCTGAGGCTGACCCAGGGGTGTGGAGAAGGGACCCACGAGTGCACGAAAGACCATAATGCTGAAATTAAGCTGTGGTAGTCCAACAGCACCTGTCCCCGTGGCACCAAGCAGCTGTAGATCTGCAGGGTAAGTGTAGGCAGGTGCCGGTCCCCCAGGTGTGGGGTAGGCCGGTGTGGAACACCCCCCCCGGCTGTGAAGCCTGGCATCTGGGCTGCAGACCCATGGGGGCTGGAGGCGGTACAGGTGCTGGACCCCCTGGCTGTGGCAGAAGGATTGAAGCAGGTCCCCCGGGTGCTGGCAGTGGGAGGGCTGGCAAAGGCGCTGCTGGTGCCAGAGGCAGAAAGGCCAGCAAACCAGTGGGAGACAGCCTGGGTGATGCAGGGGTGGGGTGGGGAAGATCCACAGGTGCTGGTGCAGGAGAGGCTGGCGCTGGAGAGAATGGCCCCACATGCAAAGGCTGAGGGGAGACTGGGCTCAGAAATGTGGGTGCCTTGCAGCGTCTGCCCCTGCGAAAGAGGATAAGGACTGACTGAGGTCTCGGGGGGGGGGGGGGTAGAGACCAGCATCAGAAGCGCAGGTGATGGGGCGGCAGGTAGAGAACTTGTGCCAGCAGCGCCCACACCATCTGGAGGTGCTCTGGCCGAGCAACCCGATGAGGAGCCTGCAGAAAACAAGGCCTGAAAAAGCAGGGGCTGGGGGAAGGATAAGCAAGAGCCTGCCCCAAAAAGCCACCACCTGTAAGAGAGATTCGAGCAGGTCGCGGAACCATCGGCAGCACTTAAGGAGTAAGGGTGTGCGGGGCCAAAGAGGTCACCCCCCAGGAAGGAAGATCCTTCCGCCAGTTTTGTAGCCTTGTGCAGTGACTGTGAATGGGAAGCAGACGGGGGTCTGTCCACGTCCTTGTCCCGATGCTTATGCTCCCCCAAAGACTTGTCCTTGGATTTAGGAGACGACAAGCCAGAGGACTGGGCCAGGAGGTGGAGGAGCTCCAGGCCTGCAGCTCCCATTCTATCTGGGCAACCTTCTGCTGGAGATTACTTTCTAGGGTCCTCTGGCAGTGTCTCCTGGTGGCCAGGTTAAACTTCTGGCAGACCTTGCAGGCCTGTATGTTGTGGTCTGAGCCTAGGCAGAAGAGGCAAGCAGTGTGGCTGTCCTTGTCTCAGACTTGTTTGCCACAGGCGCACTTAAAGGAGTGGTTGGAAAAACAAGCAGATGGTTGAGAAGACACAAACATGAAGAAAGAACATAGAAAAATGTTGATTAAAAAAAAAAGGCATCAAGAAAATAAGCAGTAACGTGGGAAATGGTGGTAGACTGTGGCTTCAGTGAACTCCATGATCTGACGTGCGCTGGTCAAAGGTGGAAGAACTAGGGAGGGCATAGGGGCCACCCACCTTATAAAGGACAGGCTGACATCAGCTGCTGACGGTGGTAGGCGGCCCCCTCTGGTACAGTGTTAGCTAGAAAGGTTTCTGTATGGTCCTGGCAACTGACTGCTTAGTCCTACTGGTGATGGCCTGCTACAAGAGATACCCTCGACGTAAGATCAAAGCCGTGCTCAGTATTTTTTACTACATTAATACTAAAATTTGGTTTCCAAGGGGCTTCAGTAGGACTTATATATCACACTTTGCTGTTCTTCCATACTCAAGCTTCAAATATAGTCAAGTCTCCCTTAAATACAACTCTGGTGCAAAGCACATCATTAACATGCTGGATCCTAATATGCTTCTGAAAAAGGTTGCACCCCTGTCCAGTCCTCAATATTATCCCACAGAAAAGAGAATCAAACACAGTACAATAAATGCCCCAGTGGATGACAGCGTAGGGACATTTGTTTGAATAAATCACACTGTACTATAACGTTACCCTGTTCAGCCAGCTGTCAATGTGCAAGAGAGCTACTCCCCCCACCATCCCCATCCTTCAAAACTCCTCCCCTCTGTGGTGGCTTGCAAGTTGAAGGTGCAGACACGTATGCAGCTGTTTTACTGATTACTGACAGAAAATGATGGAACTGAAGCAAACTTAAAACTGAAACAGTTACCCTTCTTCTATAAGGGCACAAATCACATCTATCAAACTGATGTGATGCAGATTATTGCAAGCAAACCATGTAAACCTTGACAACTGTCAGCTTAATGGTAAACAATTTTCACAGGCAGAACTAGTTCTCATGCCATGCCACTACAGTTCGGCTTCGGTAAGCACTTTAATGTTAAATCAGGATTTTCAACAGCTTGTATCTCCTCCATTTGACAGATTTCCATGAAACCTTCCAAAGCATGATTTGTGGCCCAGAATCTCCTGACCTGGCAAGTTTGGTTAAATCTGACTCCTCGTTTTTCTTTGGTTAGTTAGAGATGAGCGAAACATGTTAAAAACCACCCCCCCCAAAAAAATAAAAAAAAAATAAAAGGGCAATTCATAGCCCACTGTCTCAGACATGCAAAGAGCTGTCAGTAGCACTGAACTGCCCTTATCAGGGCTCTGCAGCCAATTGTGAAGCTGCCATCGCTGCTACTGTATGACTGGTACTTGGGAACCTATCACTGCCACAGTCAGTCATCGGTGCAGATCACACTCCGTGGCCATTTGCAGAGTGTATTTAAAAACCAGCAGAAGTTAGGAGCCCATCCCCACTGCTAGTTCAGTCATGCGGTCTCTATCCCTATCCAGTACTTTTATACCTCCACCCAACCCCCCCTCAACACTATCCTCCAAAACAGGGTCCTTAAGGTACCTTGGCGAGTAACTGACACAGCCCTCCCTCCACCTCTGCTTGCTGCCGTCCAATGGTTCATTATGTGAAAGCCTAAGAAAGAAAAACTAAATCTGAATATGGGCAAACTGCACAAGTGCATAGATTTTTCAACTTCAATCTACTTTCCCTTATAACGTTTGCATTTTTAATATTTCTCCAAGAAATTTCACTAATCCTCAGGTTACTGCCCTCCTTTACAAACACGAAAGTGACAACTTAAGACTCATCTCAGTTTTCAAGGTTGCTCCCTGAAAACATGTCCAGGGGAAAGCTGGCACTTCCGTAGACATGAGGGAGGAAGGTAACCTGAAGATTAGTAAAATTTTGGTGAAAAAATATAAAAAATGTACAAGCTGTAATAAAAAAAAAAAAACCAACGGAAACTAAGCCCTGCTTAGTTTACATATTTTCAAAGTCTATTAATATTGTTTCTCAAAAATGTCACTATTCTGCAAAATACCACCATCCCTCATGGCCACATATAGTAAGTGACTTTTTTTTTTTATTTATATTTTATGCTCCCCTCCTCGTGTCAGACCCCATCTCATCAACCGGCTCCTCTGGTGGGTCTTTCCTTGTGCCATCTCTTGGCTTGTGGGATCAGCTCCCAACCACCAGGTACAGAGCTTGTTTTTTTTTTTGGGGTTGATCATCCTGCTGCTGAGGTGTTTTCCATTTTTCCTCCCTTCCTTCCCGTTGCCAGGGCGCAGACATCATTGTGCGTGCAGGCGTATGCATGTTATAGTCCCACAGCAACCTCCCTTCCATTGGAGTTCCCGACCGGTACCGCCCCTAGACCTCCACCTGAGGGAGGTAATTTGGCGGAACTACCAACCATCACTCCCCAGGAGAAGAGAGCTGTTCTCCGGACGCTCAATCCTCTCCCTCCCCGACCAAACCCCAGCAACCCGCTCACACCGTGAACACAAGTCGCCGGTGTGGCAGGAGGTAAGGCATGATGCCGCAGCCCTCCGCCGGCCCAGTAAGTGACAACTTTTAAAAACACCACTGGACGCGTTTTTTATGAGTTGCAGCTAAAAACATATTTCCAGTGGGATTTAAAAACTGCCACTTATGTGGTTCTACGGGATAGTGGCAACTTGAAGATGAGTGACAATTTGATGAAATATTAAAGAAAGTAACGAGTAAAAAAAAAAAAAAAAACTGAGATAAAATCAACTATGTCCATGAGTATGTGCAGGTCATGTTTCAGACTTTTTGCATCTGTTTGGGGGCCCAGGGGCAGAAAGAAGTAAACTGCATATGCACATGAACAGCTGCCTCATGCAACAAGGATTACAGTACCCACGGGCCACGCACAAGCTACCTACAGGCACAGGTTACACTATCTCAAAAAGACAGAAAATTTATTGAATAATCTATATTAATGAATCTTAGCGTTTTAGCACAAAACGTTAAAAAATAGTGAACTACAATGTTAAGGTAAAAAGTCCACTGAGCCATGTTTAATCTGCGGCATTGGGTTCCTCTGGGTGTGAACAATGATGTGATGCAGCAATGGTGTTGCCCTAATTCTACCACTGTCTGGCCAGAGAACAGCAGTCTCACATCACTGCTTGGAGACATGGGGACAAAGTAAGGGCAACATTAATGCCTGTTTGTGTTACCATTCAAACCCCGAAGACTGCAACGCCACAAAGGCTTCTAGTTCCAATGTTGCATTTCTCTACTTTTTACATTTTGTGCTGCAAGCCTAACTTGCGTATTAACAGCTTTTTAGCAGTGAATCTACACAAATAAAATTTAGAAAGGAGTTCGGGGACTGGCATCTGTGATAAGGGACAACAATGTTGCTCAAAAAAATTCCCTCGGACTAGTGTTTAATCCAAAACTGTGCACTTTTTATTAAAGGTACATAGAATATATAAAAACACTCACAACACAGTCACAATGTGTAGCAGGATGAGAACAGGAAAGTCCATATTTCCATAAAAACAAGCAAGACGTGTAAAGAGCTTGCAGCAGCAATTCAAGAAACAGTCCCGCCCACTGATCTCACCCGATGCATTTTGCTTGCTTGTGCTTTATCAAAGGCCTTTGACAAAGCACAAGTTCTTTACCAGCCTGTGCACGGTTTTGGATTAAACACTAGTCCGAGGGATTATTTTTGGAGCAACACTATTATGTCCCTTATCACAGGTGCCAGTCCCCGAACTGCTTTCTAAATAATCATTCAGATGGAGGAACAGTGATTCCCTTGCTGCTGTCATACCCTCCTGTATATTTATACAATAAATAAAATGGATAAGAAGCAGATGACTAGGTGGGCACAAGGGCACAGTAACTGGGTCGCTGCTTGCCATGGCAGGGATTCAGGCTGCAGGTCCGAGTCTGGGTCTCCGCTGCAGACTGACTGAGGTGGGCTCCACTTTCATGAGAGGGAGGAAGCACTGCACCAAGCTATCTGCCTCCTGGTAGTTTGGTGAGCACAGCAAGAGGCACCGTCCCAAGTGGCTGGTACATTGCTTTGGGCTAAGCAGATGAAATAAGTGCCTTAGAAGACATTAGGCTGCTCTGGTCTTTAATCCACCACCCTGCCAGGAGTGGTTCTCCCCACTGACCCGGAGCTCGTCATTTAAGACATAACTCCCTGAAAGATGTGGAAAAGTAGATTGACTATTTTTGCAGGCAAGTATGCTCTATTCTCTGTATTGTGACATCACTTTAGCAAATGGCATAGTGTGACCTGAGCTGTCAATCATTATATGCAGACGTGGCACTGAGATGGGTATTACGTTTTTCATTTCACTAAATCAGTGGGTATTTGGGTCAACCATTTAATAGTCGCTCCCCATGATCTGATGTCGCATTAATGACATGTAATGATCTGAAACATGAGAAACTACTTTCTAACACTTGCACAAAAGGCCAGCCAGATGCATCTATTCCAAAAACATCTTGGTGAACAGTGAAAGAATGCCCTTCAAAGCAACATCTGAAAGTTTTCAATACATGGAGGACATACCATGATGTCAACATTTCCAACACATTCAAATGAATAATCAATGCCTCCATCCGTTAACTCAATCAGCACTTCTTGAATGGGCTTCTGAGAATCCTGAGGGCTGATGCACTCTGTGGCTCCAAACTCTGTAGCCTTCACAAACTTGTCTTTGTTGATGTCAATGCCAATAATTCGTGATGCACCGGCTGCCTTACAGCCCATAACAGCGGCAAGGCCAACTGCTCCCAAACCAAAAATGGCACAGGTCGAGCCTGGTTCAACCTGCAGTACAGAAAATAAAAGGTGTCACATACAAGTAAAGAGGCAAGACTAAGTAAAAGAATCAGTAATCACAGCGTAACTGGGACTATGGTTCAGCAAGTGTACCACATACACCAGGGGCCTACTGCTACATCAGGGCAGAGTCTTTACAATATACCCATGGTCCAGGACCAGGAAATTACCAATTTCAAATGTGACAGCCTTGGGAATCTGTCTTTCATTGTATTTTTAAGGTGGTGATACAAAATGAGGCATGCAGCCAGAATATAAATATGGAATTATGCAGGCATGCATGTATGAGGAGATAGAAATTGATATGCATATATTTTTTTTTTTTAAATGTAAACACACAGCGTTGTGATGACCTCACAAACCTCACTTACACTAGGCCTATTCACACAGCCAATTCCGAGCCATTTTTGGTGGTGCACAGCAGCAAGATCTGTGCAGCTGTTGCGTGTCCGCACGCGTACACACACACACACACACACACACACACACACACACACACACACACACACACGAGGATGCCACCATTTCACTGTTTCTGTGTTGCATGGCATTGTCACCGCAATCCCTCTTCTGGGATCACATTGCAAATTAGCAGTTTCCTTGATTGTGGGTGAACAGCCACACCATCTGTAACGACTGAAAGGCTGTTCCCAGCCTGCACTTCTGCAGAAACAGGAAGTGTGCCGGATGTGCAGACTGGTGCTCTGTTGTGTATTTCTGGGCTGGCTGCAATGACACTGGAGTTTAATCAAAAGTACTGTTTAGAAGAAATTCTGCCAACAAAATAAAAAATTATGAATTAAACCACCCTTAATGTGACTGAAAACTATTAAGGGGGATGTTTTTCACAAATGTTGGCGGTCGCCAATTCCAAGCACAGGGCACAAATGCGGTGAGCAAACACACTAGCCCAAACAAACCTAATAAATTGCCGTCCTTCCTGCTTGTGGCCGGGTCAGGATGGGAGGCTGGCATGTGGTAGGGTGTCACCCTGCTAGGGCTCAGATGGACTCTGCACTGTCCTTTTCTTTAAAAGTCTGCTGTGCAACAACATATTGCTATCCTTTACTGTCCTTTTCTATTCTGTCAAGCTGGCCATCTGCAGAATCCTGCCCCCCACTATCTCCCTCTGAATTTCATGGTTTTCTTTCCTGTCCTTCTGAGTGCACGAAAGCTCCTGAAAATGTTTAAAATAAAATACAAATGCTAGCTAGCATTGTGTCCAAAGATTGAGCCATAACTGTAATATGAAGCACAGTGAAATGAATGTACAAGCCATACTTTTTTGTATAGCATGCTGCGTTAGTCTGTAGGGGATTAAAAAAAAAAAAAAAAAATAGAAGGTGCTTGAAATTGCTATGCTATACAGAAAGCAGCCATGTACGGTATGTAGAGTTTTCTTGTTTTAAGTCAAAAGTGCTGGCAAGGAGCACTGTAAGCTGCTCCCTCCAGGCTTCAAACTAAATGCAAACTATGTAGCTTACATTCTCCTACATTGCAGAAAATAGTTTATAAAAAGCTATCTTACAGGGTTGGAGAAAGAAAAACTCACTAAGCCCTGTATCCCTAGTTACTTTATGAAGGTGAATACCCAAACAATTTTTTTTATTTTCTCTCTTCCTTCAGAGTTATTTTACCAAAAAGACCCACAGCTACAGTCTTTATCTACACATTTAAAGAGAACAGTACAATTACTTCATTTCTTTTAAAATGCTTCCCAACATATATGGGGCCTACCTGAGAAAGAAATATATGTGGCCTAAAAGTAGTGAAAATTTAAAAGTGTTCCCTGTTAACCCACTGGTACAGCCATGCATAAAATAGGTACTAGATTCTAAGATAATTTACTTTTAAAAACACAAAAAACTGTTATGTTTCATTTATTTGAAGTTTGACCTTACTTGGATTCAGGAGTGCTTCTGGGCATTCCAGTTTCCAGTGTTTTCATAGACTCCTATAGGAGCCAGCAGCCACTACTGGCAGGATTTATTTTAATTTTTTGTTAACTATTTCTTCACTCCCTTACCTCCAGACACTCCAGCATGGGCTCAGACATCAGCTTCTCCTGTCCTGCCTCAAGCATAGCTCGCTCGATTCTGGTCAGGGCTATCCCCTCATCACCTGCAGCATGTCCAAGCCCCGGGTCCGTGTCCTCCGGGAAGGACTGCCACCTCTATCAGCACCCTATCTAGAGAATTGGTGGGGCAGCCTGACGCAGGGGAGATCTGGATCGAAAGGCCCACGCCCGGTGGTGGACGCGGGTGCCGGCGTTACTGGCCCAGCCTTCGCCTACTAGAGGGGGAGGAATTTTCTACTCATTTCCCCCCAACGAGGGCTGTGCAATGTTGCCCAGCCTGTTACATGCACGCACCCACACACGTCCAGAGGGCGGCCACCCAACGTTGTAACCCACTTGTTGAGTCCCTGCAGCTGTAGTACACCCAGCCATCGCTGGGTGTCCCTACGTGTGCGAACATTCCCCTACCCCTTCCCAGGACAGTAAAGCAGTCCTATGCTCTAAAGCGACCACCAAACAGTGTGGTTCACGACAAACACAGCCATACAATCAAGCCATACAAAAGCAACAGTATTGGACTTTAGGAAAATGAGACTGCCTCAGAAAAGCACTAGCAAACAGGCAAGAAGGAGGGGTGGAGAAACAATGGGGAGTAATCAAAACAGCCACCACAGAGGCAACAAGCCTTTGTGTAAAGCAAATCAATAAAACACAACGAAGGAAAAAAGCACTATGGTTCTCAAAAGAGGTGGCTGGGAAGGTTAAGGAGAAAAGGATAGCATTCAGGAAATAAGGAAACACAGAAGCAGCAGGACAGAGAACTTTATCAGTTAAAGCAGAAAGAGGCTGGGAACACAGTCAGAATAGCAAAGGCCCAAACCGAGGAAAGGGTAGCCAATTCTATTAAGAAGGGGGAATAAGGCCTATTATAGGTACATTAGGGAGCGAAGAAAGACCAAAGGAGAGATACTGAGGCTTAATAAAGGGGAAGGAATGTGGGTAGAGGGTGACAGTGAAAAAGCAGGGATACTGAACAAATATTTCTGCTCAGTATTCACAAAGGAAGAGGAGGGGGAGGTACCTAAACCAAACAAGAGAAACACTCAGAAGACGGGGGTCGATACCAGTCCTTTTACAGAAGAAAGGGTTCTGAAAGAACTAATAAAATTGAAGGTGGACAAAGCAATGGGGCCTGATGGGATTCACCCAAGAATTCTAAAAGAACTAAGGGTAGAACTAGTGACACCGCTGACTACTCTCCAACAAATCATGGGAGGATGGGATGGTACCAGAGGACTGGAGGAAGGAAGATGCGATTCCTCTTCACAAAAGTGGGAGCAGGACAGAGGCAGGAAACTACAGACCAGTTAGTTTGACCTCAGTGGTAGGGAAAATGATGGAATCACTTCTGAAGGAAAGAACTGTTGAGTACCTAGAGGCCAGTGGGACACAGGACCCAAGGCAGCATGGATGCACGATGGGAAGGTCGTGTCAGACGAATCCTATAGATTTCTTTGACTAGGTGACCAATGGCCTACCTAGATTTTAGCAAGGCATTTGATACAGTCCCACACAAAAGATTAATACACAAGTTAACCAGCCTTGGAGTGGGTCCCAAGGTGGTAGCCTGGCTAGACAACAGGACGCAAAGGGTAGTAGTAAATGGAGTGCATAGTGAAGAAAGGAGGGTTACTAGCGGGGTACCGTAGGGTTCAGTACTGGGACCGGTCCTTTTTAATGTCTTTATAAGTGACACTGCAGAGGAACTGGAAGGATAAGTATGTCTCTTTGCAGACAACACAAAGATCTGCAACACAGTTGATACACAAGATTGAGTGGAAAGGATGAGAAGGGACTTGGCAAGGTTGGAGGAATGGTCAAATGTATGGCAGCTCAGATTCAATGCAAAGAAGTGCAAGGTAATGCACATGGGAAACAAAAACCCAGGGGAAGAGTACACAATGGTGGTGAGATACTGACAACAGTAAAAATGGAAAGGGACCTGGGGGTAATTACACCAGATGACCTAAAGGTGGGCAAGCAATGTGAGAAGGCAGTAAGGAAGGCTGGGAGGATACTGTGATGCATAGGAAGAGGATTCAATAGTAGAAAACTGGAAGTTGTTATCCCTCTGTACAGACAGTTGGTGAGACCCCATCTGGAGTACTGTGTGCAGTTCTGGAGACCCCATCTCCGCAAACACAGAGTGGAGGCTGTCCAGAGGAGGGCAACCAAAATGGTGTAGGGACTGCACCAGAAGACATACGAAGAAAGACTAAAGAAGCTTAATATGTATACCCTTGAGGAAAGAAGGAAGAGAGGGGACATGACAGAAACTTTCAAATACCTCAAGAGAATCAACAAAGTCCAAGAGGGTAGCATCTTTCAAAAAGATGTGCAAGAACAAGGGGCACAATTTGAAGATGGGGGACGTCCTCAGAGGTAATGTGAGGAAGTATTTTTTCACAGAGGGTTGTGGATGCATGGAACCGCCTCCCTGAGGAGGTCGTGGAGTCAAGAGCAGTGGGAGAATTCAAGAATGCAGGGGACAGGCATAAGGTAGTCCTAGTGGGGGGTAGGAGGAAGTATGCTGTTGGTTAACTAGGATCTGCAGCTTACCTGTTAGGTAGGAAAATGGGCAGACTAGGTGGGCCAAGCGGTCCTTATCTGCCGTCAAATTCTATGGAAGCTCTATCCTCTCCTCACCTCAGGTTCATTAAGGCTTATTGTTTATGCATTGCTATTTAAAAACCACAGAACCAGTTTTACATGGTCTTCCTGTATATATACATATATACATATATACATACACACACATATATATATATATGTATATATACATATATACACACACACACACACACACACACACACACATATATACACACACACACACACACACACACACAGATACAGAATATATATATATATATATATATATATATATATATATATATATATATAATACATACATACATACATACACACACACACACACACACATACATATACACACACATATACATATACATATACATACACATATATACACACACATACAACATGTGTTTGAAATAAATTCATGTATAAAAAGTAGTATCTGAGCCAGGTCGTGGAGATATCACTATGGCGTGAAGATATCATTGATATTTCATGTTCCTATCGTCATGATGATATCTCCACGATCTACGTCATTCAAGAAAGTGAAAGTTTTTTTTTTTTTTTTTACATTCTTGAACTCTCTCTTTCTAAAATCTGGCACTCTCAACCAGAAAACACACACATATGCCCCTCATTTAGTTGATTCTGCCATAATTTTTGTAAAATGAAATGTAAGCACTTATCTGATTGATCCTGCCACTTTGATATTCAACAGAGAACCATAAATTGCACCCGCTCCTCATATTCTGATGTTCCCCTTAAAAATAGGCGTGACTGAGCGGTGGGAAGATGAGACTAGGACATCACAGTAGTTCACACTGAAGCGTCTCTACACATTTATTTAAAAAAAAACTCTGCACTTCTGCATGTCTATTCTTGAAGCTGCCGACTGTATCGAAGAGAGACAGAGCCCATAATCGGCAGCTTCACAACTGCTGCAGCACCCGGCGTTCGTTGCTGTGCAACACATACTCGTGCGCCTCCTGCTTCTCTAATGCTCTCTCTCTTGAATACAGTCCGCAGCTTCAAGAAAAAAAAACGCAGAACTGCAGAGTTGTTTTTTTTTTTTTTTAACTAAATGGCTACAGACCTCTTTACTGTGCACTACTGTAATGTCCTAGTCGTTCAATCTTCCTGCTCCTCGTCACGCTATCTTTAAGGGGAAAACAAAGTAATATGAACAGCTGCTACAGTTTAAGATTCTTGCCTGAATAGTACAGTAGCAGGATCAACCAGATAAGTGCTTAAATTACATTTTTATATAATGATGGCAGGATCAACCAGATAACATTATCCACATCATTTTAAACTGTCAGAATCTACCATTACATTTTTTATTTTATATAACATATCTTTTGTGTTCTGTGTTGGGGGGGAAGGGTGTTTTAGACTGTGTTCAGGTAGAGTTTCCATTGCAATCTGGCCCAAACATGTTGTATAAACAGAACATGACATGGCCTGAGTGAAGATATATTTATCTTCACTCGAGGCCAATGACATCAAGATATCTCACTCGTGGCGAAGCCACTCGTGAGATATCATGATATCATTAGCCTCTCGTGAAGAAAAATATGATATCTTCACTCAGGCCATGTCATATCCCCTATATATACACACACACATATATATGAGCGTGCTTGCATGCTGCACCTTTTTTCTATCCAAAATTTATGGTAAACCGTATATTTTGTGTTATGCAAAAAGGGGCCGATTACATGATGGATTGGGTGGGTATAAAAACCCCATTGCTAGATACAGAAATCAGATTCGACCCAGATTTAGACTAGAGCAGATCTGAAGTCCACAAGTGCTCACACTGGAGCAGAAGAAAATACAGTTACGCAAGAACTTACCACAACAGTAGATCTTCGAGAGAGGCTCTTGCAGTAGGTAATTACATATAGGACTGACGCCGGCAGGCATCAGGACCCCATGGAAAAATTTCTAGCCAGCAGTCTCCGGCGAGGGACCAACCCCACATCAAGTGGCAGACGTCATACGATGTCAGTATAAAGGGGCGGTCCCCCATGCCCGCCTTCCAGTTCTTTCTCGCCAAGGGCCCAAAAGGGCAAGACGAGAGAGAAGCAGATATTTCCCAACCTGGAAAAGGAGCTAAAAAAAGCTTAGGGAGATGGAGGGTGGGAAGGTATTACCTACTGCAAGAGCCTCTTGAAGATCTACTGTTACGGTAGGTTCTTACGTAACTGTACTATCTTACTTCGAGAGGGTTCTTGCAGTAGGCAATTACATATAGGACTTGGTTCCAAGCAGTCTGGAACAAGAAGAAGCAAATGGGAGGACGAAAGCTACTCAAAGTAGATCCTCTAGCTGTGAAGGCCTTAGGAAAGGAGGCCTTGCAAAACAGCAAGCCCGAAGCCTGCTCTATGGTGAGAGGCAATAACCAAACTGTAATGTTTTGTAAAGGTATGGACGGAAGTCCAAGTGGCAGCAGCACAGATGTACGCCGCTGACACATTCTTGAAACAAGCCGCTGAGGCAGCGACTCCTCTGGTGGAGTGGCCTCTCACTTGACTCTGGAGGGTCTTGTACTTGTCATAACAAAGTGATGCAATGAGCCAACCATTTGGACAGGCACTGCTTAGAAACAGCGCTGCCTTCTCTTGTGGGCAAGAGAGGCAAACAATTGATTAGTCTTTCTGAGATCTTTTGTTCTATTAGTGTATCATCTCAGAACTCGGTGAACGTCCAGAGTGTGTAAGAGATACTCCCCTTGACTGGAGTGTTGCGTAAAGAAAGCAGGTAACTATGGACTGGTTCAATGTAGATTCCGCTACCACCCTGGGGAGAAACTTAGGGTTGGTGCGTAGAGCCACACGTTCCTTGTGAAAAATCAAATACAGGATTTTATACATCAGGGCCTGGAGCTCGGAAATCCTCTGAACAGAAGTAATGGCCACTAGGAAGAGAGTCTTCCATGGGAGGAACTTGTCTGCTGAGGCAGCCGGTTTGAAAGGAGGCAGAGTAAGCTTCTCGAGGATGAAATTCAAATCCCAAGGAGGGGCAGGAACCCGAATAGGGGGTCTCAAGTGGAGAACCCTTCTAAGGAAAGTCTTAGAGACCTCCAGCTAAGCAAACGTCCCATCTGCAAAAGGGACATGGTAGGCCGAAACGGCCGCCATGTGTACCTTCAAGGACCAGTGAGTGAGTCCCAGATCAAAGAGGTGGTGCAGGTAATCCAGCAGCTGCCTAACAGAGCATGAGGAAGGCTCGAAATCTTTTGAAGCGGCCCAGATTGTGAACCATTTCCATTTCATGGCATAGGTAGACCTAGTGGAGGGTTTTCCAGCCTCCACCAGAATCTCAGCCACTCGGGGTGAAACCCCAAATCGGGCTTGAGCTACATCTGCAGGAGCCATGTGTTCAGTTGAAGGGATTTGAGACCTGGATGGACCAGGGTCCCCTGATCCTGGGTCCGTAAAAGTCGCGACAGAGGAAGAGGAAGTTCCTCTGGAGTATTGTTGCAGAAAAGAGACTCAAACTTGCCTGGGCCAGAAAGGAGCGATCAGTATCATTTGTGCTCCTTTTGAACCAAGTTTCTGTAAGACTCTTGGAATCAAAGGGATCGCGGGGGAAAGCAGACACAAATCTGTCCTTCCAATCTAGAGACATAGCGTCTCTCCAAAAAATGCTGCGCTCTGGAGCGAGCGAGCGAGCAGAAGTAGGGAAGCTTTGCATTTAGAGATGAGGCGAACAGGTCCACCTGTGGTGTTCCTCAACGTAAGAAGATATCATCTAAGACCCCCTGATCCAGTTCCCACTCGTGAGCTTGAGCAGACGAGCAACTGAGTTTGTCTGCTAAGGTGTTCTCGACCCCCGGGACATGAACTGCTGTGAGGTGGAGGTTGTGCTGTACTGCCCAATCCCAAACTCGCATCGCTTCCCTGCAAAGAGGGTAGGAACGAGTCCCTCCCAGTTTATGTACCATGCCACACACATATTGTCCATCTGTATGGCTAAGTGGCCGGGAAGGCGATGCGGAGCTCGAAGAGCATAAAGCACTGCCTGAAGCTCGAGCACACTGATGAAGCGTTTTCTTGAACTTGGACCAGGAGCCCTGGGCCCTGTGAGGTCCAAGATGTGCTCCCCAACCTTCTATTGAGGCGTCTGTGGTCAGAGTCTGGGAAGGGGGGAGAAAGACAGAAGGGAACTCCCCGGCACAGGTTCTCCTGAACCATCCACCACTGCAAGTCCCGAACCATGGGGGAAGAGACTAGGACAAGCTGGTCCAGGTCGTCCACCAACTGATCCCACTGAGACCGAAGCATCCACTGAGAGATCCTCATGTGGAGCCGAGAGCGAGGGACTGTTGGATTGCAGCCGCCATGAGCCAGAGGAGGCAAAGGACCGACCTGGCACTGACCCACCTGCGGCTGCACAACAGGCTGACCTGAGCCTGAAGTATGGCCGCCCTGTCCGGTGGCAGGAAGGCCCTGCCAGAGGTTGTGTCCAGGATCGCCCCGATAAACTGGAGCCTCTGGGATGGGATCAAGTGGGACTTTGAGTGGCTGATGGTGATGCCCAGGGGAAAAAAACCATCCCCTGTGTAAGGGAAAGGAAGCACAGGAGATCCTCCCTGGATGGGGCTGCCAGGAGCCAACCATCCAGGTATGGGAAAACCTGCACCCCCTGGGTACGCATGTAGGCCACTACCACTGAAAGGCATTTGGTGAACACCCAGGGTGCAGAGGAAAGACCAAATGGGAGGGCCTTGAACTGGTAGTGGTCCCCCTGGAACGCAAACTGGAGGCATCTGCAGTGAGAAGGGCGGATAGGGATGTGCAGGTAAGCATGCTGCATATCCAGAGCGCACAGCCACTGTCCCGGCCGAAGGAGGGACAGGAGGCCCTGCAGGGAGAGCATCCTGACCCTCTTGTACTCCACAAATAAGTTCAGGGAACAGAGGTCAAGAATCGGCCTTATATCTCCTGTCTTCTTCGGGACCAGGAAGAATTGGGAATAGTAACCCGTTCCCTGAAGAGAAAGGGGGACGGGCTCTATCGCCTCCTTCAGCAAAAGTGCCGAAATCTCTTCCTGGACCAGAAGAAGGTGTTCCAGAGAGTACGATGACCTTGGGGGAGGGTGACGAGGTGGTTTCTGGAGAAACTCTATTGTGTCCTTCTGCGATCAGCTGGAGCACCCAGCAATCTGAAGTTATCCTCTCCCAGCCCAGGAGGTGGAGGGAAAACCTCCCTCCTACCGGTTCTTCCGGGAGGCCCAGAGGCTGTGGGAGAGGAAAGGAGTCAGGTGGTGTGGGGCAGCTGAAGCACCCGCTGCTTTTTTGGGTGGAGGGGACTTGGCAGCTGGAGGGGCCTGGCGTTTAGCAGCCCGCTTTCCCTGGGGTTTCGCCTTTGCCCGATTCTGTCTGCAAAAGGGATGGCGCTGCGTTTGATGGGGATGATGCATGGAGTCCACAGACTTCAGCGCAGTCCCCTTCTCCTGCAGATCAGTGGTAATGTCCTTGACATCACCACCGAACAGCACCGAGCCCCGGAAGGCTGCTTCCTGAACAGCGGACTGCACTTCCGGGACCAACCCTGACACATGGAGCCAGGCATGACGCCGTAAACCTACAGTGAAAGCAGAGCTCCTACCAGCAGTGTCCACTGCATCGTAAGTAGCACGAGGCACATGCCGACTGGCCAAACGTGCAGCGCGGACGAGGTCAGCCACTTCCTGTTTGATTTGAGAGTCCGGAAGGGAGTCCAATTTGGATTCCACCTCACTAAGAATCGCCCTCTGGTAATCCCCCATGTGACCGACATAATTCAGGGCCCTAATACCCAGAGTGGAAGAAGCACAGATCTTCTTCCCGTCCTGGTCCAGAAGACAGGATTCTTTGTCAGGTGGAGATTAGCTCAGATGTTTTGGGTTAGCTGTCCGGCCATGAGCGGCGCTAATCACAACCGAATCAGCTAGAGGGTGAGAATCTAAAAAGTCAACACCCTCGGGAGCCTGTTCGACTTCCGGGGAAGTGGGGCTAAAGCAGACGACTGCTTCCAAACAGTGGAAACAAAGTCGGCATGAGGCTCAATCCAGGGTGGCACCAAGGTGGGAGCAGTCACGGGCAGATCCAGATGCTCAGCGAGTTTCTTACGCTGGGGATCCAGCTCCAAGGAATGCCACTTATGAACCTCCTGGATTTTGCGCAGCAACTCCGTAAAAGAAGGGTCCTCAGGAGGGGACTTCGGAAGAGTCCTTGGCCTGGGCTTAGATTGAGAGCGTGGCTAGTCGTCCAGCTCGGAACAAGTGTCGGAGTCGTCCGAGGAAGAAGAAGACAAGGAAGACTCCCTCTCCCGGCATGGGGAAATAACGACCTCTTGGAAGCTGCAGAGTCCTGCCCCGCCCCTGGAACCAGAGGATTCGCGCTAGTGTCTGAGGTGGGCGGGGTCTGTTGTCGCGACGACGTGAACCGGCATCATCGGGAAACTACTCTCCACCTCTCTGGTGAGCTGAGCCTTGGCCTCAGCCCACCAGGAGGCCAGAGTCTCCTTCAAGTCCACCGGCGGCTGATGGGGTGGTGGAGGAGGAGGAGGGGGATATGGGTACGGATTATACCCGTAAGGCGGGTATCCATAACCCAACGGCAGGAAGCCCGCCATCAGGTATTGAGGCACCGGGTACTGCAGCTTCTGATAGGCCGGTGTCGGGTACTGGGGCGTCGTATACTGCAGAGTCGGGTAAGACTGTGTCGGATACAACTGGGTCGGATACCAGGGAACACAGGGGTCTGCCGGAGCACAAGGCCAGGTGGGCGGAGGGCCCGGCGTTGGAGCAGCATCCGGGAGCAGGATGTCGCCAGGGGTTGGCAAGACCGGCGTCGGGGCCAGCGTCCGGGGAGCAGACATCAGGTCGCTTGGCCCAGCAGGTGGATGGTCTGAAGGGGGCGCAGCAGAAACCTCAGCATCGCCCGGGGATGGAGGGGAAAATCCCTTGAGTCAGGCTGAGGAGACCCAGGGTCCCCGGAGGGCAGCGAAGGCTGCAGGGAGCCGGGAAAGTACAGTTATGCAAGAACTTACCATAACAGTTGATCTTCGAGAACAGCTCTTGCAGCAGGTTACACCATTAGGACTGAAGCCGTCAGGTGCCAGGATCCCACGGAAATATTCTAGCTAGCAGTCTTCAGCGGGGACCGCCTCCGACGTCGGTCCCGCCCCTGACATCAGGTGTAGTACATAAGGAGGCGGTCCCCCCACAATCCTCAGTTCTCCCGCCGGAGACTCCCGGCTGCTGGATGACATCAGAAGAGGAGACCGAGGATCCGCCACCAGATGGCCAAGACTAAAATCAGAATGTCCCATCCCGTAAGATGGATGTTTAGCTACGACCTACCTCCACAAGAAGGTGGATGGTGGGCGGGAAGGTACCTGCTGCAAGAGCTGTTCTTGAAGATCTACTGTTACGGTAAGTTCTTACGTAACTGTACCATCTTGCTTCGAGATACAGCTCTTGCAGCAGGTTACACCATTAGGACTGATTTCCAAGCAATAGTGGCAATCTTACGCCACAGGGAGGAGGAAAGGTAGAAGTCTCAATACAACTCAAGCCTAGGACAGAAGTCCCTGAAGGATGGCTAGGCCGAACCCTGCTCTTCACCTTGATGCAATGTCCAGGCTGTAATGCCTGATAAAGGTATGCACAGAGCTCCAACTGGCTGCAGCGCAAACAGCTGAGGTGGAGACGTTCTTTAATGCCGCAGAGGAAGTGGCCACCCCTCTTGTGGAATGACCCTAGACCGCGCCCGGTGAGGGTTTATTGTGCTTATCATAACAGAAAATGATGTACTGAATGAGCCACCTCGAGAAAGAGTGTTTAGAGACAGGAGCTCCTTTCATTCTGAAAGCAAATGAGACAAAAAGTCGATCCGCCTTTCGAAACTGTTTGGTTCTGGTCAGATAATATCTGAGGCACCGATGCACGTCAAGGGTGTGCAGAAGGGCTTCTCCTCGGTTAGTGTACCTTGGGAAATACACAGGTAAATCAATATCCTGGTTAAGGGTGAGGGCTGAAACCACCTTAGCCAGAAACTTTGGGTTTGTCCTCAGGGATACCCTGTCCTGATGGAAAACTAAATGAGGCTCTTTGCACATTAGTGCACGCAATTCGGAGATCCTTCTCGCCGAAGTAACCGCAACTAAAAATAACGTTTTCCATGACAGAAAACGTAGCTCGCAGTCCACGGCTGGTTCAAAAGGTGGCAGCGTAAGCTGCTCCAGGACGAAGGGCAAGTCCCAAGGAGGAATCTATCCTTGATGGGCAGCCTAAGGTGGAGGACTCCCCTTAAAAAGGCACGAGTAGTGTCCAACTTGGCCACCATCCGATGGCCTACGGGGGCATGGTAAGCAGAAACTGCACAAAGGTGCACTTTAAATCGAGGAGTAAGCCAGTCCGGAATGAAAAAGGGAAAGCAGGTAGTCCAGAACCAGCTTTTCAGGACATTCTAATGGAGAAACCGCGCGCTTGAGCCCACAAACAGAATCTACGTCATTTCATGGCGTACGCTGCATGGGTTGCCAGTTTTCTGGTGGCAGAGAGCACATCTGCCACTTCTTGCGAGACCCCATATTGCATCATGGCCATATCTCTAGGAGCCAAGCGTGCAGGTTCAAGCAGTGCAAGTCTGGATGAACCAATGAACCCGCCTCCTGAGACAACAGATGGGAGCCGATTGGTAAAGGAACTGGAGGTTCCCGGGACAGTGATGCAGAAGAGGGAACCAAATTTGCCTGGGCCAGAAAGGCATGATCAAAATGAGCGTTGCCTGCTCCCTGCAGAGTTTCAAGAGAACTCTCTGGATCAACGGGAAAGGAGGGAAGACAGAGGTATCTGCCCACCCAGGAGAGGGACAACGCGTCTCGCCAGAAAACACCATGCCCCGGATCTAGCGAGCAAAAATTGGGCAGTTTTGCTTTGAATGGTGACGCGAAAAGGTCTAACTCTGGAGTGCCCCATCTGTGAAACAGATCCTCTGCCACCTCCTGTAGAAGTTCCCACTCATGGACTCTGGCCTGAGAGCGACTCAGGCTGTCTGCGATGGTGTTGTCCACTCCCGGGACGTGTACTGCCACTAGGTTTGTGCCGTGTTGCAATACCCACCCGAACACTCTCATGGCCTCCCTGCAAAGTGGGTAGGAGTGAGTGCCTCCTTGTTTGTTGAGGTAATACATCGCCGCGGTCTTGTCTGTTTGTAATAGGAGTGTACCCGGTGGAATCTCCGACTGGAAGGCCTGAAGAGCGTAAAGAACTGCCCTCATTTCCAAAATGTTGATGTGGAGATGAGATTCCTGGCCTGTCCAAAGGCCCTGAAACTGCACACCGTCTAGGTGTGCTCCCCACCCAAGCCCTGAAGCGTCTGTGGAGAGAGTCACCGACAGATGGCGCTGCGAAGGGGACCCCCGCAGAGAAGTTCCCCGGATTTAGCCACCATTGCCAATCCCGAATTATGGCATTGTGATTCTGACTGGATGCTGCAGATGGTCTTGCCTTTGGTCCCATTGCACCCTTCGCATCCACTGGGTTACCCGCATGTGGAGACGTGCCAGCGGGACTGTTGCAATGGCCGCAGCCATGTGTCCGAGCAGGCGAAGAACCGATTTGGCTGGGATGGTCTTCCTCACAGACATGTCCCTGATGAGGGATCTGATGTGTTCCGCTCTGTCTGAGGAAAGAAAGGCTCTCCTTCTGACAGTGTCCAGGACTGCTCCTATAAACTGCAGTTTCTGGGACGGCACCAGGAATGACTTCTCGGAGTTGATGAGGATACCCAGTGATTGAAAAAGGGACTGGGTGTCGTGAATGGCCCTCACCAGTGCCTCCCTGGAGGGTGCCATAAGAAGCCAATCGTCCAGGTACGGGAACACGTGGCCTTGTCTCCTCAGAGACGCCGCTACAACCGCCATGCACTTCGAAAAAACGTGAGGTGCCGATGACAGCCTGAAGGGGAGAGCTCGGAACTGATAATGGTGGCTCTGACACTCGAAGCGCAGGAACCTCCTGTGCGATTGAGCAATTGGGATGTGCAGGTAGGTGTCCTGCATGTCCACAGACGCCAGAAAGGCATCTCGCTTCAACATGGGAATTAGGCCCAGAAGGATCACCATGCGGAAGCGTTTGTAAACGACCAACAGGCTGAGGTCGCTGAGGTCCAAAATTGGACGGAGGTCTCCTGTTTTCTTTGGAACCAGGAAGAAAGAATAATAATACCCTAGTCCACTCTGGTTCTCTGGAACGTACTCCAAGGCTTCTTTCTCCAGAAGCGTGAGCACTTCCTGCTGTATAAGCAGGGCGTGCTGACCCGAGCAGCGGGAAAGCAGGGGAGGTCTTGTAGGTGGGCTGCCTACAAATTCTATATAATGGCCTTTTTTGACCAGCTGCCGCATCCACCTGTCGATGGTGACGGACAGCCACCCTGGCAGGTGACGTGCGACGCGACCCCCGACCTTCATTTCCCGTTGATCCTGAGGAGGGGCAAGGGCCGGGAAGGAGTCATGCTGTGGCAGTGTTAGATCCAGCAGGCTGGACCGACTTTGCGATTCGTTGGCCTCTGCCTGGAGATGACTTGGCATGGGCTTTTCAGGTAAAAGAACCCTCTGCTGTTGGCCGGAACGTGGCTGTTGCCTTTGTATCTGGCCACGAAAGCGGCTCTGGTTCCTACGAAAGGAACTGGGCCGAGACCTGTACATGGCCTGAACAGATCTAACTGCCTTCCCTGCGTCCTGAAGTTTGGTGATCACCTTCTCTGAGGCTTCACCAAATAGGACCTCACCATTGTAAGGGACGTCTAAGATGTTCTTCTGGACGTACGGGGTAAAACTGGAGACACTGAGCCAAGAGCGTCTCCGAAGACACATGCCTGAGGCTGCAGCTCTGGCCGAAGAGTCCGCAGAGTCGTATGCGGCTCTGAGCACCTGGGTCCCCACATCCGAACCCGTGCGGAGGAAGTTCAAAAGCTCCTCCTTTTGGTCGCCATCGGGCATCGTCTCAACCAGGTCCTGTTCCTGTTCCCACAGTGCGTTCTGAAATTGAACCATGTGGGTGAGGTAATTCAGTGACCCGATGGCGCAAGTCGCAGCCGCATATGTACGCCTACCCAGGACATCCAATTGCTTGGATTCCGGGTCCGGTGGCTGTGTGCTCAAATGCTGAGGTCTCAGACTGGTCATGCAAAGCAGTGATGACCAGGGAGTCAGCCAGAGGATGGTTCGCCAGATAATGGTCCTCCCTAGGAGCCTTGAAGAGGCAGTCCGCCTTCTTCGGCACTGCCGGAGTAGAATGCGGACGTTTCCACGCAGCCTTTGTGACATCCGCAAAGGTGTCCACCAAGGGTGGCACTACCACAGGCTTTGGGTCTTTCTGCCGAAGGTAGTGGACAAGACAGTCTCTCTGGGTCGAGCTCTTCAGCATCCCACCCCATATTCTCCTGGATGTGCCTCATGATCTCAGCGAAAGAGGGATCATCCGGAGGAGACCTGGGTAGGTCATGTGGGTCCATAGAGGGAATGCTGATGGGAGGAGGAGATCTGGAGCACCCTGAGGTGTCAGATCTAGAATCCTCCGCAGACGGAGTGTACCGGCGTCGTCTGGGTCTCTTAGGGCTAGGTGACCCTGAAGTGGATCTTGAGGGAGGTCTTCTCTTATCTGAGGAAATGCCCCTAAGAGGTGGTGTTCACTCCTTGGGGGTTGGTGACCGTCCTACGGGCCCCTTGGGCGAAGGAGGGGGCGTAAACGGTGAAGGAGTGGGTGGAGGCAGAGCCGGAGTAGGAGGAGGGTGCGTGGTGACCACAACTTTCCTGATGGTGTCCCACCAGAAGGTAAAGAGCTCCTTTACCTCTGCCAAATTCAAGCCTGACGATGGGCCGGGCGCCGGTGGCCTGTCGCTGGGGTCGTGCGTCGGGTCCCCGTTCTGGGGAAGGTTCCCGTGGGAGCCCAACGTCTCCGGTGTTGCCTGCCTGGTCCTTGGGCCGAGTGGTATCCTCCTCCGATGATTCCTTCCGATGTCAGCCGGCGACGGTGGTGCAGTCTTCTCTGGGGTAGCTGACGTCGGTCCCCTGGTCGACGTCCTCGGAGACGAACGCCTGCCCGGCAATGGGTGTTTTGCTGTTGCCGGCCCCTGGGAGCGCCGGTGATGCTTGGCTGACGTCGGGTCTGGCGTTCGTTTTAGGGACGTCAGTGCCTTAGTCTTACGAGGGACCGGGTCCGACCCATGCAGAGGCTGGGAAACCGACCTGGCGTCAGAGTCCCGACGGCAGGAGGAAGATTTGTGGTGCTCCCCAGACTTAGACGAGGCCTTAGATGGAGTGGACAAAGCCAACAGCCTGGAAGTCTTGAGGGGCTGCAGAGAGGAGCCGCTAGAGGATCTGACCTGAACCGGGGGAGGCTGAGATTGAGCCCTGGAAGGAGAGTGGTCTGACCGCGGGCCGGAGCTTCGAGAGTCCAAGGCCCTCGCCAGGGACCTGGGCCTTTCCTTCTCCCAGTGTTTCTCCCGGTGTTTGTGGGTTTTCCCCGACGACTCCCCCCTGAAGGAAGGTTCCCTATCCATGGTCTTCAGTTTCTCTTCTAAGAGAAACGCTTGAAGGGCCTTCTGACGGCAGATCCTAGTGAGACTATTGAAGCCCTGGCAGAAGGAACAGGCCTTGATGACGTGTTCCGGGCCTAGACAGCGCACGCAGGCTGAGTGAGGATCCTTGAAGGGGATCTGTTTGCCGCAGGCGCACTTCGATTGGTGACCTTCCAGAGAGGTGTTTGGAGAAGACATCAGATGAATCCAAATCTGAGAAGGAAAAAAAAAAACCGTAGTTCTAAGTTCGCTTATACTAGAAAGGGAACAGAGAGGCCGGCGTTTGCAATGTCGACGGCGAAAAGAACTGGGATTGTGGGGGACCGCCTCCTTATGTATTACGCCTGACGCCGGGGCGGACTGACGCCGGAGGCGGTCCCCGCTGAAGACTGCTAGCTAGAACATTTCGGGTTCTGCGCCTGACGGCTTCAGTTCTAATGGTGTAACCTGCCGCTGCAGCTGTATCTCAAGTAAGATCGGGCGACGTGGGAGGGTCCAGCGTCGGCTCAGCCACCGTGCAGACGTTGGGCAAGCCGACGTCCGACTCATCAGTGGGTCCAGGCGGACACCGGAGGAGCAGACATCTGACTTAGCAGACCCATCGCCAGTCTCTGTGCGGGCGTCGGAGCCGATGTCCGGCTTACCGGAGCCGCTCGAACCAGCAGGCCACACAGTGGTGGCTTTACTGGGAACGAAGGCCTCCAATAGCCCAGAGGCGCCAGAAGGGCCCGAGTGCAAGCCAGACGGGCGGGCAGACGCCGCCTTGGAGTCATGGATCAGTTCCGGGGACGTTACTCTGAAGCATGGCGACTCCTGAAGATGACGCTGTGGATGGGGAGCCCTTGTCCCGTGCTTCTCCTTGTCGCTTTTTTTTCTTGCAATGGCCTTCGAGGGAAATGGATCACTACCACGGAGCTTTTAACTCCTTTTCCATGGAGGACTTTTCCTGCCGTCACCGTCTGTGGGTGGCCGCGTTGAATTTAAGGCAGTGCTGGCACTTCATCTGATGATCTGGGCCTAGGCAGAAGGGGCACTGGGAATGGCTGTCCTTCTGCGGGAGTTGGGCGCTGCATGAGTCGCACTTGTTCTTGTGCTCGGAGGGTGTAGGGGACAACAGACACCGACAAATACCTGACAAAAATTAAAAAAAAAAAAACGAAAATAACTCTGTAAAAGCTACCGACAACTGAGGCTGACGAGAGCTGAATTTTACCGCAAGGCGCTGACATGAGCCAACGACAGGAAAGAACTGGAAGGCGGGTGTGGGGGACCGCCCCTTTATACTGACTTCATATGACATCGGTCACCTGACGTAGGGGCAGTCCCCCGCTGAAGACTGCTAGCTAGAAATTTTTCCGTGGGGTCCTGCCGCCTGCCGGTGTCAGTCCTATATGTAATTACCTACTGCAGGAGCCCTCTCGAAGTAAGATCATGCGATCCATGTCCAAACAATGCCAAATTGCTTAGAAGTGAAGTATCTGCAACATGATTTGAAATCCAGTACAAAGAAGTGTTCCTATCCTGACACAAATTGCTGTTTCTAAGTATTTTTTTTTTTTTTAGTTTAATTTATTATTTTTGTTCCTGATGTACAACACCATGCAGTTTGCGTGTTAACCTGAATTTTCTGAGTGCTGTCTATCTGTTCTCCCACTACCCTCCAAGACCTCTACACCATCACCAGAACTCCACCACTGGAACATTGCTGGAATCGCCAGAAAGAAAAAGTCAGCAACATCACTTCACAGCTATGTCGTGTGAACACTGCTCTGCAGCATTTCACCGAACTGCCGCGGAACAATTAGGACAGAGCCGTTTTGGTCACTCGCTGTGTGAACCTGCTAACTGTTTGCAAGGTCTTTACAAGGCAAATGTGTATAACACAAGTTTTACACAGCTCCCCATATTTTATAACAAAGATTTTGTTTATAGTTTTAAATTATCCTGTTTTACTGCATTTAAAACTATTCAAACCATTTGCCAGGAAAGAGAATACTTCTGAAGTACACATCAATATGCCAAAACAGACTTGGGTCACCTTTCTTTTGATACAAACACAAAAGGAAGTCCAGTTACCTAAAAGAACAGCTTTATCACAATGAAGCTGTATCACGGTCAACACCCTAGGTTATTTTTTACACAGTTATATGGAATATACAGATTACACTGGCCCTTACTGGGAAAAAAAAAAAAACACACATCTAATTGTACAGCTGCAATAGTGTCTCAAACTCCCTGATGTGTCTAATCCTATTCTCAGAACAGTATACTTCTCAATTAATGTTATTTAATAAAATCACTTCTAAAACGTGTAGATGTTATATTACAGTTTTTGCACCCAACAGGAGACCATACGAAGGCAACCAAGCACTAAGAAGGTAAAACAGGTAAAGATAACTGCAAAGTCTAGAAAATGCCAAGGTGGAGAGGGATTTATTTATTTCACAAGTTTTACCAGGAAAGACATACTGGGCTGGTATCAGCTCATTTCCAGCTGCATCCTGGAGGATTTGGGGGTGGGTGGGTGGGGGGAGAGAGAAGTACAGTGCAGTTTTAAAATACAATGTTCAGAACATAAAGAAAGGAGTCACCAGATGGGGACCACGTGATCCATCTAGTCTGCCCCTGATGGCTACCCCCTGCTATTTTTCTTCCTAAGCTGCCCACAATGCCTGTCCCATGAGAGTTTGAATCTTCTTACTGTCTTCAATGCTACCACTTCTGGTAGCAGGCTGTTCCAAGGGTCTATCACTATCTCAGTGAAAAGGTACCTCTCTAGAGTTGCTTTTAAGCCTACCTCCAACTAGATGCAAGTTGTGCCCTCACGTACACGCAGCCCTATTTTCCCGGAAGAAGTTTCCCATCCGAGTTCTGTTAATTCCGACATATTTAAATGTTTCTATCATGTCCCCCGTTTCTATTGTGTCCCCCCATTTCTTCTCTGCTCCAAAGAGAATAAATTTAACTAGAGTTTTGTTTTGTATGGCTCATGGTGCAGCCCCTTTCTTTGTAGCCCTTCACTGTACCGTCTCTAAATACAGTCAATGTCCTTTTTCAGGCGAGGCCTCCAGAACTGGATGCAGTATTCCAGGTATGGCCTCACCAAGGATCTGTAGAATGACGTGATTACCTCCTGCTTTCTGCTTGTAATACCCCTGCCTATGCATCCAAAGATGCCAACGATCTGTGCTGCTTTTTTGCATCGTGTTCCTACCTTTAAGTTGTCGTGAATGATTACACCTAGATCCCGTTCCATCTTTGTCTCTTCTAATTAATGCCCTTCCAGCATGTACTTATTTTCTGGGTTCCGTTTCCCCAGATGCATTACCTTAAACTATCTGCCAATTCCTGGACATTCTTTCAGTTCTTTTGAGATCAGCTTCCATACCCGAGGCTCCTTCCTGTAAAGTCCGCCCTGCTGCAAAGCTTTGTATCATCTGCAAACAGGCAAACCTTCCCCTCCAGTCTATCAGCAAGGTTGCTGATAAATATGCTGAAGAGGACTGGACCTAGCACTGACCATAGGGGAATGCCACTGGTCATTCTGCCCTCCCCTGATAATGACCCATTGACCAAAACACTTTGGGTCCTATTCTGAAGCCAGTTTATATTACAGTTGACCATCTCCTGACAGATGCCTGTGTGTTCCAGTTTATTAGCTAGTTTCTTGTGGGGAATGGTGCTGAAGTTCTTTGTTGAAGTCCATGTACACCACGTCCACACCCCACCTTGGTCTACCGTTCTGGTAACCCAATCAAATAAATCAATCATGTTTGTTTGGCATGAATACCCTACTTTGAAGCCATGCTGCTTGGGGTTAGGTTTTCCAAGTTCCTTTAGGTAATCCACTATTCTCTCCTTTAGCAATGACTCCATAATTTTCCCCACTAAAGAGGTCAGGCTGATTGGGTGGTAGATTCCTGCCTCTTCCTTGCTTTCACTTTTGTGCAGGGCACTACTGTTGCCCTTTTCTAGTCCTGAGGTACTCTGTCACTTTCCAGTGACTTACTGAACAGCTCAGCTAGTGGTGCATCAATTTCTTCTCGAAGTTCTTTTAGTACTCTAGGGTGGATACCATCCGGCTCCATGACTTTATCCACCTCAAATTTACTTGGCTCTTCTAGGACCCTCTCCCTTGTGAAAGGGCATGCGCCCGCCCCTCTACTGTTGTGCTCCATCTTACCTAGTGATGGTTCTTTACCACCATCTTCTATTGTGAAGACTGAGCAGAAGAAATTACTCTGCTTTGTTTTCATCTTTCTCTAATAGATGACCCTCTTTTGTTGCTAGTCAGACTATTCCCCCTCCTTTTTTCTCATATCTATAGAAAGTTTTATCTCCCTTCTTAATCCCCAGCGCTATTCTCTCCTCTGTTTGGCTTTGGCAATCCAAAATAGCAGTTACATAAGAATGTACCGTAACAGTAGATCTTCGAGAGGTTCCTGTAGTAGGTCTTCACATATAGGACTGCGCCCCCTGGCGTCAGGACCGCATGGCAAACCTGTAGCTAGCAATGGTTGGTGGGACTGCCCCCGCCATCAGGTGACGTCAGCGTGACTATAAAAGGGGGGGTCCCCCACCTGCCCTCCAGTTCTTTTCCACCGGAGACCTAAAGAAAGAGAGCAGAAAAGTAATACACTCTTGTTACCCTGAGCCCTGGAAGAGACAGAGTCTTGGGCATGGAACAAGGTACAAACTCAGGAGCTGGGGGAAAGGTGAGTGGGAAACTAGACCTACTGCAAGAACCTCTCTTGAAGATCTACTGTTATGGTAAGTTCTTACGTAACTCCTATAATCTTACTTTGAGAGGGTTCCTGCAGTAGGCCTTCACATATAGGACTGAACACCAAGCAGTCTACATACAAAAAGGAGTCGGAGATGAGGTTCTGGGAGGAGGTTGATGTCTGCCAAATAAGGGTCTGTTCAAGACAGAAGACCTTGCAAAACTGCAAGGCTGAAGCCAGCTCGACACCTAGAGGCAATGTCCAGACCGCAATGCTTAGTGAAGGTGTGGACAGAAGACCAAGTGGCCGCTGCACAGATGTCCGCAGTGGACACGTTCCTGAAAAAGGCGTCCGAAGTAGCCACATTCCTGGTGGAGTGGCCTTTGACTGCCCCTGGAAGTTTTTTCGTACTTTTGGTAAGAGTATTTAATACAGTTAGCCAGCCACCTAGACAGAAGTCTGTTTCGTGATTGCCTGCCCTGACGCTGGGAGGCAAAGGCGACAAAAAGTTGGTTTGATTTTCAAACCTCTTTAGTCTGAGAGGTATAGTACCTCAAGATCCTGTGCCTATCAATGGTGTGCAGGAGATTCCCCCCCTCACCCCGTTGGGAGTGCTGTGGAAAAACACCGGCAATTCAACACTCTGGTTTGAGTCATTTCCGAAACCACTTTCAGAAGGAACGAAGGATTAGTACGCAGGACCACCCAGTCCCTGTGGAAAATTAAATAAGGCGCTCTGCAAACTAGTGCCTAAAGCTCTGAAACTCTTCGAGCTGAAGTAATAGCAACTAAAGAGAGTTTTCCATGCTAAAACACGCATGTCACAGCTTGTTGCTGGTTCAAAGGGGGGGGGGGCAAAGTAAGCTTTTCCAACGTAAAATTGAGATTCCAGGGAGGAACAAGATTCCTAACTGGAGGTTTTATATGAAGGGTCCCTATCAAACGTTTTAGAAACCTCTAGCTGAGCAAGGGTCTTACCCTCCACTGGAAGGCGACACGCTGACATCGCAGAGAGCGGGACCTCCATCGAGGAGTAACTGAGGCCCAACTCTGAAAGTTGCAAGAAGTACTCTAACATCCGGGGGGGGTGCTGAGCAAGAAAAAGGGTCTAAGCCTTTCGTGGAGGCCCAGATAGAAAATCTCTTCCATTTCATGGCGTAGGTGGATCTAGTGGAAAGCTGTCTAGCTTCCACCAAGACCTGAGCTACCCCCCGCAGAGACTCCTTAGCGAGAAATTGCTATGTTCTCAGGTGCCACGCATGAAGATGGAGAGACTTGAGGCTCGGATGTACCAGAGTGCCCTGCTCTTGGGATAGAAGGTTGTGAAAGAGAGGAAAAGGTACTGGGCGTTCCAGAGCCAGTTGTAACAGCGGGAACCACATCTGCAGAGGCCACAGAGGGGCAATGAGGATCATAGGAGCCCCCTCTGCTTGGAGCTTCAGCAGAACCTTGTGCAATAGTGGAAAGGAAGGGAAAGTGTATAGAAACCTCCCTATCCAGGACAGAGACAGTGCATCGCGCCAAAAAGCACCATGCCCGGGAACAAACAAGCAAAAGCTGGGTAGTTTTGCACTGGATGGGGAGATGAACATATCTAGGTCTGGTTGACCCCAGTGAAGAAACAGATCTTATACCTCCTGCTTTAGTTCCCACTTATGAGCCCTTTCAACTGGCCGCCAGAATGTTTTGAACACCCAGCACGTGGACTGCTGTCAACGACAGGCTGTGCTGAACTGTCCAGTACCACACCCACCTTGCCTCCCTGCAGAGAGGGCACGATCGAGGACCTCCCTGTTTGTTTAGATACCAGACAGTGGCCATGTTGTCTGTCTAGATGAGGAGTGTTCCCAGAGTTAGAAGTGACTGGAATGCCTGGAGAGCGCAGAGCACCGCTCTCATCTCCAGAATACTGATGTGCAGGTTCTGCTCCATGGGAGACCAGGAGCCTTGGGTTCTGTGGTCCCCCAGAGGTGCTCCCCACCCAGAGCTCGAGGCATCCAAAGTGAAGATCTGAGAGAGAGAGAAAGAGAGAAAGAAAGAGAGTGTGAAATGAGGCCCCTACCAATAGGTTGGCAGGGTCCTTCCACCAGAGGAGATCCCTTTGAAGGCTGCTGGAGACAAGGACTCTCTGGGCCATGTCGTCCAGGCGCCGATCCCATTGGCTGACCTTCATGTGCAGCCTGGCCAAAGGAACTGTGGGTATGGCAACCACCATCAGATCCAAAAGTCGAAGGACCAACTGAGCTGTGGTCCACAGAGAGGAAGACACAAGTGTGGTCTGTGAGATCAAAGTCTCCACTCTGTTGACTAGAAGAAAAGCCTTGCTCTAGACTGTGTCCGGCACCACTCCAATAAACTTAAGGTGCTGGGAGGGTACTAGCAGAGATTTGGGGAGACTGACAAATTCCCAGACTGGAAAAGAAGCCAAGAGTGAAGGAGAGGGATTCCTTCAGGCTGTCCAGCGAGGGGGGCTGCAGTCATCCAGGTACAGAACACATAGATGCCCCTACAGCGTAAAAAGGCCGCATCCACCGCTAAGCACTTGGTGGAAACCAGAGGTGCTAAGTAGAGGCCAAATGGAAGGACTCTAAACTGGAAATGATCCTCCAGAAAGGAGAGACTGAGGATGCAGCGGTGGGCCGGTAGAAAGGGGATATGGAGGCAAGCATACTGCATATCCAGGGAGCACAGCCAAGTGTCTGGTAGGAACAGGGGCAACAGTCCCTGGTGAGTCAGCATGCAAAATCTCTTGTACTCCATGAAGAAACTGAGCATGCGGAGATCTAAGATGGGTCTTAGATCCCCCGTCTTTTTTGGAACCAGGAAGAAGTCTGAGTAGAATCCCCCCTTCCTGTCTGTTCTGGAGGAACATGCTCTATAGCTGCCTTTTGTAGCAAAGCCTGTATTTCTTGCCTAACCAAATGAAGTTGGTCTGATGGGTAAAAGGACTTTCCCGGAGGGATGGGAGGAGGTCTCTCCAGGAACTCTATCGAGTGACCCCTTTCTATGAGTTGAAGAACCCATGCATCTGCGGTGACGGCCTTCCACCTGTCAAGGTGGATGCCCAACCTTCCCCCTACTGTTCCTCCGAGGGAGTCAGAGGGAGCAGAAGGAGGGGAAGAGAGTCAGGACGTGGAGGAGAGTGGTGCCTTTCCTCCTGAGGCGGCTTTTGAAAACTTGGCCGGAGGAGTCTGGGTGCCAGAACCTGCGGCATGTCATTTATTTTGTCATTTGCCCTGGTTCTTGTTCCACTTCTGCTGACAGCAAACGGGCTGCTGCCATTGTTTCTGACCAGAACGGTACATGGAGTGAACGTCCCAAAAGGACTTGCCGCTCTGCTGCAGCTCAGTTATAATGTCTTTGGCGTCACCGCCAAACAGAACTAGACCATTGAAAGGAGCATCCAGAAGAGATGACTGAACATCTTGTGCCAACCCCGCCAGACGAAGCCAGGCTAAGCGTCAGAGACAAATCTCAGTGGCTGCTCCCCGAGCGACAGATTCATATGTGGCAAGGAGGGCATGGCAATAGGATGACTTGTTCATCCTGACTTTTTCCCAGGAGTTTATTCCTGAACAGTCAGTCAGTCAGGAATCTCCTGAAGGTCCTTCTCCAACTCTGCCAAGGAGGACTTCTACAGGGCCGCCATGTGTGCAACATAGTTCAGGGACCCGATGGCATAGGTGGACGAGGCGTAGACTTTTCTACCGTATTGGTCCAGCTGTTTGGAGTCGTTATCCAGCAGAGAGGCACTAAGGTGTTTAGGTTGAGCAGGCAAATGAGACCCCTTCCGGAGAAAATAAGTTCGATCCGCTTTACGTGACACAGCCGGAATGGAAGAAGGCTATTGCCAAATAGTGGACGCGAGGTCCTCATGTGGTCCCATCCAGGGGGAATGAGAAGGGGGATCCACACTGACCAGGTCCAGGTGCTCTGCAAGTCTCTTGCGTTGGGAGTCCAGCTCCTTGGAGGCCCATCTGCAAGATTTTTGTATTATTCTAAGTAGCTCCCCAAAGGATGGTCCTCAGGGGGAGACTTCGGGGACTCTTTAGGTTGAGGCTTGACTGAGGAGTGAGGCCCAGACTGGTTATAACAGAGTCCACATCAGACTCCAAAGATTCAGACCGGCTGGGCAAATCAAGAACTTGGACCCAGGGTCCGAGACCTTTTGAGAGCAGAGCACCAGAGTCCCTGTTAGAAACCTGGCTAGAGGGTACAGGACTAGGACGGGGCACCCTGGCAAGAAAGGTGGCCCCGACCATGATCGGAGGCTGACCCAGCTCTAAAAGAAACTGTTTTTGCGTCCTTCCACCACGCAGGGATGGATTTGTGATCGGGCTGCGGGGATGGAGGTAGGGGTTGGTAAACCGGGTACCCTGTAAAGGGGAGGTATCTGGGGTTCTGGTACCAATAAGGATATTGGTAGACTGTCTGACCCTGGTAGCCTGGTGTAGGTTAGCCCGGCATGGGATAACTCTGCGTCGGAGGGTTATAGCCCGGCGATGGTGGGATGTCAACCGGCGATGCACCTCCTGGCTGCGGGTATTGGGGGACATGGAGATTCCCCGGAAAATCACCCACTGGACCCAGAGAAGCAGAGGGGCCCACCGGAGGAGGCATCAAGGGCCTGCTGGGAAGCGGGACTGGCGATGAGGTAGGCAGAGGGCCTGAACGTCCCGTGGGAGGAGGGTCCATGCCTTGCCCGTGAAGGTCCAGCGAGGGACCTGTAGTAAGGAGGGGATCTGGTGGCAGAATGGAACCTGATGAAGGAGGGGAGGTCAGGCAAGTCCCCCAATGACAGGTCCGGTAAGGTATCTGACTAGAGAGAAAGACTGGGTACTAGTGTCGAATCCCTGGGGTTAAGAACCCACGGGGATGAAGATGCATCTGCAAGAACACTCGTCCCGGTGTCGGAGGCCACAAGGGAGCCTGACAGGAGAGTAGAGCATCCATGCGGTCGTCGGAGGAGCCGTTGACTGGCTTACTGGACGCAGCTGGGCTGACCACAGTATAAGTACCCAAGTCAGGCTCATTGGCCTTGGCCGGGTGACGGAGCTGGAGGGCGACTTATCGGCAGTGCTCTGAGCTGGAGACCTAACAGAAACCTCCAAAGAGGAAACTCAGACTGCCTGCTCACCTCGGTGGTGGGAGGGTACAGTGGGGGTGTCCGGTCCACCGGAGCGGACGAAGGCCCTACAGGTTGGGTACTCACCGAGGTGGAGGGCCCACCCTGGTCGATGTCTGTTGCCTGGCTGGTCTTCCCCTGAGGAGAATGGCTCTGCACCCGGCGTCTCTCCTTGTCCTTTTTCTTCTTTTTCTCCTCAGAGGCCAGCAACGACGATCTTTCTCTCAGCTCCTGAAGCTCCTTTTCCATGGAAGCCAGCCTCCGAGTTAGCAGATGGGCTTCGAGGGTCCTCTTGTGACGAGTGCGTGTGGCTTTGTTGAAGCCCTGGCAGGTGGTACACTCAGCAGAGTTGTGCCTAGGCCCCAGGCAGAGGATGCACAGAGAGTGATCATACCTGTGCGGGATCTGCGCGCCGCACTTGGAGCACTTCTTTTTGGGCCGACTAGACGACATACACCATAATGTTCGATGGATAGAAACAGAGAACTTTGAAGAAATCGCTGAAAATATGCTTAACATGGCAGGCAACTGAATGCTGTTCTACCGCGTTTGTCAAATGAACTAAGCGACGGTGGGAAAGAACTGGTGGGCAGGGGCAGTCCCCACCGATTGCTAGCTACAAGTTTGCCATGCGGTCCTGATGCCAGGGAGTGCAGTTCTATAAACATGAAGACCTACTGCAGGAACCCTCTCAAACTAAGATCCGCTTTTCCTGCCTCCTTGAGTTTGTTCCTGTATTCCTACCAGTGTTTCTTTTTTTGGTTCCTTGTATTGTTTTGGTTGCTATCTCTTTGGAAGACCAGAAAGGGTTATTCCTTCCTTTTGGATTTGCTGATCTGTCTTGCACACTGTTCTGCAACTGTAAATAAATAGTCAAGGTCTCCCAGTAGTTCTTCACATCCCCCATGTTACTGATCTCCAGCATGGATTTGATCCTGGGAAAGTTTGCGTTCCAGAAATAAAGTATCTTGATTTCTGTGTGACTTATCTTCTACTTTGTTTACTGATAATCAGATTGACCCGTGGTCGCTGGTTCCCAGATTAATCCCCATATGAACGTCTGAAATCCTGTTGCTGTTTGTGAGTACCAAGTACAGGATTGCTTTGTCTCTGGTGGGAGAGTCCACTAGTTGATTCAACCCCACCCCCTGCAGCACAAACAGGAATTACCTGCTCTGCTGAGGATGCAGTGTACGGGGACCGGTCCACATCTGGCAGACTGAAGTCCCCGACCAGTAATAACTCGCTCTTGTCTGCCATCAAGATGGTTTCTAGGAGCTCTGTCTATCTCAGTTTCTTGGGATAGGATCTGTAGATAACTCCCACCTGGATGGGGGCCTTGCCCCAGCTCCCAGGGCAACCCATAGGGCCTCTGTCTTACTTTGCTTCCCCTGGATCTCTGTTGCACAGATTCCTTCCCTTACATACAAAGCCAACCCCACCCCCACTTTCCCTCTGTCCTTCCTGAAAAGTGTGTAATCTGGAATAGTAACATCCCAGGTGTGGTTCACGGTGAATCAAGTTTCCGTAACTGTGACCCAATCTAGTTGTGCCTCTGTCATTATGGCTGTGAGGTCAGGGATTTTGTTTGGTAGACTACAAGCATTACTGCACATTGCCTTCCATCCCCCAATATTTCTGGCCTGCTGTAAGATTACCCTCTTCTGCTTTTTGTTGTTTGTGTCTTATCTGCTTGGCGCATCTCCCAAGTGGATCAGACTGGGCTGTGTCTTTATTGTCACAGCTGCAGAGTTCCCTATGGCATCCAGGCACTGAACTAGTTGATGATGGAGAAGGGGGATTTAGCAACCCTCGGGATGTGAGGGGTGCCTGCAGCTCTTCCCCCTCCATTAGTGTAACTTACTGATATGGACGTCAAATTTCTGGTCGAGCACTCAGGTCCCCTCCTTTACACTGCATCTGCCAGAAAATGCAAGATTGTGGAAATAACACAATTGTCAATTCACAGGCAATATTTCACAGTAGGAATTATGCAATACAATAAATAGCAGAAGACAGACAATGAGCAAAATACAGCAGTGTTCCCCATTAATTTAAAATGTGTGGTGGGCCGCCATGCAATCTGTAGAAGTCACCTCTTGATTTTCTCAGCTGCCACCCTGTCAATTAGGCCGAAGCACTATAGTAGCACCTGTCACTTTAAATCATGCCAGTGATTTTCATTGGGGAACGTCTGTCTTTAAGGGGGCGGGGGGACAAACTGACAGCCAGTGTGAGAGTGGATACGAAGGCCACACTGGGTTGACGAAGTCAGGTGAATGTTGCAGAATAGTCTGCTCGCTATCTGCACACCCAGTTTACCAAGTCTAACAGGGCATCACATGAGTGTATTCTGATTGAAGGTAACTTGAGGCAGGTAGAAAATGCAGCGCAAACAGGGAGACCAATGAGGGCAGCAAATCAAGGCGGACAGCCCTCCAGCCTTATTGCATGGAGCAGCACGTGCACTGGTTAAGTGCTGTTTTTGTGTTGCACACTTGATGGTCTGCTACTGAATGGTCCAACCATGCTGTTTGTGTTTAGGGTCTTCTCTTGCATTGTGGGGGCACCAGTCCACTAGAGTGGCTTGTATTTACTTAAAAATATTATTTCTTCTTTCTTTTTTCCCAGCGTAATAACTTTTTTCTGGCAATTATGTCCCACACATGTATCAGTTGTCAAATTACGGTCTTTTTTATTTTGTCCAAATTCTTTCTTCCATTATATGCATTCAGTGCTGCCAGTGGGAGACTCTGCCCCATGGTGACTCCGACCACAATGGTGGCCCCACCCCCATTTACCACAGCTCTATATTTCTGGGTAATAGGGAACATTGTGCAATGTTCAACAATGTAGAATTAAGAAGGGGAAGGGGTACTAACTGACAACTGGGGAGAGAGAAACACAGGGCAGGGTGGTGGGCAGTGGACAAAAGTCCAAGACCCAGTGTTAACAGCAACTACAGGAGTGAGCAGTGAAATCACAGGGGACAGATTTCAGAGCAGAAAGAATGAAAGGGGCTCAGAGACCCAGAGTTTAGGGAAGCAGAAACAGAAGGCAGCCTGACCAACTGCAGATTTCATCAGGGAGACTGAAGAGCCACAGACGGAGTTGCAAAGGTAGTAAGAGGAGTTTGGGGGGGGGGAGAGAAGCAAGATAAGAGGTGAGGGAGCCAAACCAAAGTTTGGGGATAAAGGAGGCACAGTGGGCAAGGCGTTTGGCATCAAAGGAGGAAAGGGAGGTGTACAAAAAACAGTGGTAAGAGTGCAGGGGTTTGTCGAGGGCAAACTGACAGTGAAAGACTGCGTTTCCAGTCATCGCTAAGGTGGACATCGGGAGCAGCACTGTAAACTATGTCAACATAGTCAAAAATAGGGCGTTATCTGAGACAGAATTTCTTGTGGATAGCATCCACGTGAATAGAGAAGACTATCCGCCAGATCCCGCCGCCCCCGCCCGTGCTGGAGGAGACATCTGCAATTAATGTCTCATCATGGGTATGGAAGGAGGGGAGAGTCTAGCAAGGATCTCCCTGGTTCCAAAGTCACAGACACAGCTTTCTTGGCATTGAGGGAGAGGTGGATTTCACCAGCTGGAGCTGGGCCATGAGGTCAAGAATAGATGGGCCAGACGTCAAGAGTACAGTGTCATCTGCATACATGTGAATGGACACAGAAGCAGGCAGAGGTGTGTGTGTGTGTGTGTGTGTGTGTGTGTGTGTGTGTGTGAGTGAGAGATAGTTTAAAAATGGACAAAAGAAATGGATCAAGGACAGACCCTTGGGGGACACCTGAGCAGACTTGGAGGCGGGGTGGGGGGAGACAGGAGTCTCCAATATGGACAGCTTAAGACCAGCCCTCAAGGTAGGAGTGGAACCATTCAACTGAGGAGGCAGAGAGTCCAGCTGCCTTAAGCTTGTCCAGGAGAATGGAGCAGGCAACAGTCTTGAACGCTTTGGTAAAGTCGACAAATATGGTGGATGTGATTAGGGCCTGATCCATGCCAGAAAGGATAGTGTCAGTAAGCCAGTGGAGAGAGGTGAAGTGTGATGTCCTGAAGCCAGACTGGAAAGGAGTGAAGGAGGTTGTGTCAAGAAAAGGGTAAAGTTTGGAGAGAAGAAAGTGTTCCTGGAGTTTAGCAAGGGTAGGGAGTATGGAGATAGGACAACAGTTTCCAGGGGAAGAGAGGCTGCCCCTTTGGGAACGGAAACAACTGTAGCCAACTTCCAAGAGTTGGGAGACGAAGGAGAGGTTGAGGATGTCTGTGATAAGGATGGCAATGGCATTAGCAGAGAGATACAAGAGATTGGGGGGGTCAAGGCCAGGAATGTACTGGGAGGTCAACCCAGGCTTTCTCGAATTTTTACAGAGATCTGTATACTTCAGAAAGGTATCCGACCCAAGCCCAATTACAAACATTTTTGGATAAGGCCTAGATCACACCCCTCACACCTTCAGACTCCCAAAACACTGGAACAACCACTAAAGGAGAGATGCTATCTTGCTCTCTGCCGGGGATATCCATCCCAACCCAGGCCCTATTGCCCCTTGCTCCCTGCTCTACTACCTCCCCCCGCTCTCTCAAAGGGTTTAAAGATCCTGCATATAAACACCTGCAGCTTGTTGCAAAAAAATAGCCCAGATTCAGACCATGGTGTGCACTCTAAAACCAGACATTCACATCATCTCAGAAACTTGGCTAAAGAACAGTATCCCTGACCACTCAGTCTTCATTCCTGGCTACTCTCTGCTAAGGCAAGACCATGCTGGCAGGGGTGGTGGTATGACCATTTATGACCTAGCCTCCATCCAATATTCCATCATCTACTCATCCTCCAATCCTGAGACCCATGATGCCCTAGCTATCCATGTGACCCTCACCTTCACTCTCCCAATCTTCGTAGCAGGCATATACCACTGCCCAAATGTGCATCCTTCAGTCGCACTAGACCTCCAAACCTCCATCACTTCCCTTGCTCGCTCTGGGGAATTATTCATCCTAGGCAACTTCAACATAAATTGGCTGTCACCCAAAATTACCATAACTAAAAACAAAATCGGAGTCCTAAACCTCTCCCAACTGATCTCCAAACCCACCCGCCCAAACCACAAGACAACACTCCCTACTCGCATCATCACCTCTGGCATCCTCCCAGATGCTCTCAGTGACCATAAACCAATATTCATAGTTGGGAAAGTCCACAGAACTAAATCGCCACACAAAACCATACAACTGCACTCTTAAGTCTCGACCTCGAACCTCTCGAGTAACCTTGCCACTTTTGACTGGTCCCACCCCCCCCAACCTCCTTCCCCTCAGTTGATAAGGCCCTTGCCTACTTTAAAGAAATATTTCTTGTACACTGGAACGCCTTTGCCCCACTCAAACAAACCAGAGTCAGATGTAACCATTTACCTTGGATAATCCCTGAACTTATAGCCTGTCTCAGGGCTAGAGATCGAGCCTGGAAAAGTCATAATGCTACCCATCATCCTAGTGACCTCACAAACTTCCACATGCTCAGAAACAATTGCACCAGGGCTACAAGGTTAGCCAAGTCTGAATATTTCAAATCTGCCTTAATCACCAACATAAATTCCCCTTCAAAGTTCTGGAAGGTGGTGCACACCCTATTTACCCACTCATCTCGCCCACCACCACCGGTACTTAAAGTTAAATAGCTCACTAGTGTCCGACCCACCAGCTGTAGCTGCAGAATTTGATTCCTACTATACCTTCTGCGTCACCAAAATCCCTTCCCACCCACCCATCCATCCCTCCTTACCCTACCCTACCCTCTCCTCTACTGGTGTGCCCTCTCCACCACCCTCTTATCTTCCCTTTCGCTACTGTAACACTAAACAATGCCCTAAGTGCCCTCCTCACCATCAACCCCTCAAAAGGTGTCTCCCCTGATGGCCTTGACCCAAAACTCCTGTCCCTCTCAGCTACAGCCACTGCCTACCCCCTCTCAATAATCCTAAATCTCATTCTCTACTGCCTGTCCCATCTTCATGGAAACATGCTGTGGTCCTCCCTCTACCCAAAGGGGGTGACCCCCTCATCCCTTGGCAACTATCACCTCATCTCTCTCCTCCCTACCCTTGCCAAGCTTCAAGAAAGTAGTTACGCAAGAACTTACTGTAACAGATCTTCGAGAGAGGTTCCTGCAGTAGGTCATCACAGATAGGACTGCGTCCCCTGGCGTCAGGACTGCACAGCAAACTTTTCCAGCAATGCCTGGCGGGGGACTGCCCACCAGACGTCACGTGATGGATGTCAGCATGACCCTCTATTGTGGGTGGTCCCCATGCCCCCACCCTCCAGTTCTCCCGCCAGAGATCCATGCAAGACGAGACAGAAGACGGGATGAAATCCTGGCAACCAGGTTAGAAAAAAAACTTAAAAATGTAAAAACTATGGGAAGGTGGGAGGGAAAATGTGACCTACTGCAGGAACCTCTCGAATATCTACTGCTGCGGTAAGTTCTTACGTAACTACTATCTGACTTCGAAAGGGTTCCTGCAATAAGTCATCACAGATGGGACTGAATCCCAAGCAGTCACTCACAGAGAGACTGAGTGTGTCACGAGAGGAGGAACAACTGAAAGGACAGAACAGGACCGGCCTTAGGACAGTACACCCTGCAGAACAGCGAGGCCAAATCCAGCCCTACGCCTAGAGGCAATGTCCAGACTGTAATGCTTCATGAAGGTATGGACTGAAATCCAGGTAGCTGCTGCGCAAATCTCTGCTGCAGAAACATTTCTCAAAAAGGGTGTCGATGCCGCCATTCCTCTAGTGGAAAAACCTCTGACCTCGCTCCCGCAGAGGTTTGTCATACTTCTGATAACAGAAGCAAATGCAGTTAGTGAGCCATTCGGATAAGCACTGCTTAGACACCGCTGAACCCAAGGATTTGGGGGCAAAGGAGACAAAAAGCTGATGAGACTTTCTGGAACTTTTAGTTCTGTGGATGTAGCATCACAGGATCCTGTGTACGTCCAGGATATGATGAAGAGCCTCACCTTTGTTAGAATGGTTAGGGTAATACACTGGAGGTTCTACTGTCTGACTAAGGGTGAACTCTGAAACCACCTTGGGAAGAAACTTAGGATTTGTTCATAAGACCGCCAGGTCCTTATGAAAAATCAAATAAGGCTCCTTACATATCAGGGCCTCATGCTCAGAAATTCTTTGAGCAGAAGTAATAGTAACGAAAAACAGCGTCTTCCACAAGAGGTAGAGCATGCCACAGCTCATTGCTGGTTCAAAGGGAGGAAGAGTATGCTTCTCAATCACAAAATTTAAATCCCAAGGTGGTGTGGGGTTACAGATGGAGAATCCCTTTCAGAAAGGTTTTCAAGATCTCCAACTGCGCCACAGGTTTTTCCCCCTACCAAATCATGATAGGCTGAAATGGCAGACAGGTGAATCTTGAGAGAGGAGTAAGAGAGACCCGAATCAGACAGGTGCAACAGATACTCAATCGGTGGAGCCAAGCACGTAAAGGGGTCCCAGCCTTTAGGTGCCACCCAAATAGAAAAACACTTCCATTTCTTAGCACAGGTCTATCTGGTAGAGGGTTTCCTAGCTTCTACCAGCACCTGAGCAACCTTATGGGAGACCCCGAATCGAGACTTAATTATGTCTGTAGAAGCCATGCATGAAGATGCAGGGTCCTGAGCCCAGGATGCACTAACCTGCTTTGATCCTGGATTCAACAGGTCGTGTCTGAGAGGAAGAGGAACTGGAGGTTTCGCTGAGAGCTGCTGCAGGAGCAGAAACCACATTTGCCTTGGCGAGAGGGGAGCAATAAGGATCATCCCGGCTTTCTCTGCCTGGAGCTTTAGGAGAACTCTCTGCAGAATGGGAAAGGGAGGGAAGGCATACAAGAACCTCCCTGTCCAACAAAGTGACAACGCGTCATGCCAGAAAGCACCAGGCACTGGAATGAGCAAGCAAAAGCTGGGAAGCTTCGTGTTGAATGGGGAGGCGTACAGATCTAGGTCTGGGCGATACCAAGTCTGAAAGAGAGAATCTGCTACTTCCTGACTGAGTTCCATTTGTGAGCGAGGGACGAGGTCCAACTGAGGCCGTCTGCCAGGACGTTTGAACTCCTGGAACGTGCATGGCAGTTACGAACAGCCCGTGCTGAATTGCCCAGTTCCACACCCACATCACCTCCCTGCAGAGGGAGTATGACCAGGTGCCTCCCTGCTTGTTGATGTACCAGACTACAGACATATTGTCCGTCTGGATCAGCAGTGTTCCTACTTACAGACTGGACTGAAAGGCCTGGAGAGCACAAAGAACTGTCAACTCCAGAATACTGATGTGGAGTGCCATCTCCGACTGGGACCATGATCCCTGGGTTCGGTGGTCCCGTAGGTGGGCTCCCCAACCCAGACCGGAGGCGTCTGTAGTGAGAGTCCAAAGCAGTGGAGAACTTCTGAATGGAAGGTCCCACAAAAGGTTAAAAGGATCTAACCACCAAAGAAGATCCTTTTTGATCACACTGTAGACTAGAACCAGATGGTACAGGTCATCCAAGCACTGATCCCACTGGACCCGCAAGGTCCTCTGGGTGATCCTCACATGCAACCTAGCAAATGGGACCATGGAGATGAAGGCCGCCATCAGGCCCAAGAGGCGTAGCCGCGCTCTGGACGGAAGGTATCTGGAAGTGATCAGAAAAACAGCCTGTTCTCGAATGGTCTCCGCACTGTCCGGGGGAGGAAGGCTTTGCACTGGACTGTATCCAAGATGGCCCCAATGAACTGAAGGTTCTGTCGACTTTGGGAAGCTGACTGATAACCAGGTGAGAAAAAAGGTCCAACGTGCACGAGTGAGCTTCCAGGAGACCGTCCCTGGATGGAACTGTCAAAAGCCAGTTGTCCAGGTAAGGAAAAACTGCTATCCCCCCCGACGGCGCAAGGCCACTGCCACCACCGCAAGGCACTTGGTAAAAACCTGAGGTGCCGAGGAAAGGCCAAAAGGAAGGGCTATGAATTGGTAGTGCTCCCCTTGGAAAGTGAACCGCAGGAAGCAGCGGTGGCCCAGGAACACCGGGATATGCAGGTAAGCATCCTGCATGTCCAGCACACAAAGCCAATAGTCCTCCTGCAGAAGAGGCAGAAGACTCTGCAGTATCAGAATGAGAAACCTTTTGTACTCCACATAAAGGTTTAGACTGCTGAGATTGCTCATCTTTTTCGGGACCAGGAAAAATCCCTTCCCTCTTTGGTGCAGAGGGACAGGCTCTATGGCCGCCTTCTGGCCTAGAGTCCCGATTTCCTCCTCGACTAGCAGAACCTGGTGTGGCGAATAAGACGAGCGACTTGGAGGAGAATCTGGGGGAGCTCCAGAAACTCCAAGGTGTGTCCTTTTGAGACAAGCTGCAGAACCCATACATCTGAGGTCATGTCCCTCCACTCCTGTGCATGGAGGGCGAACCTTCCTCTCACTGGCTCCTTGCCTGCAAGCGGGGGTAGCCAGTCAGGAAGCAGAGGGTCGAAGTGGTCCCTTGGACCTCGCTGAGATTGCTGAGGAGAGAGAGAGCGAAAGGTGGGGCCGTGGGACTGACTCCCCCAAGCAAAGGGTTGTTTACCCTGCCTTTTGGTCAGTCTCCAAAAGGGCAGTTTTGTCTGGGTTCCCGATCGGTACATGGACCTCATGGCTTGCAGCTGTTCTGAAGGCCTGTGATATCTTTGGTGTCCCCTCAAAAAGGACCGAGCCCCTAAAAGGGGCATCCTGAATCGCAGACTGGACATCGTCAGAGAGGCCAGAAATGCAAGGCCAGGCGTGTTGTCTAAGGGACACTGCTGTGGTGAAGGAGCAGGCTACCACGTGCACTGTGTCATAGGTAGCCCTAAGCGCTTGTCGACAAAATTTTTGATAGGCGCAGGTCTTTCACCAACTCCTCCTTGAGCTCCGAAGACTCCACAGCCTGGATATGTGACCCGAGTTTGGCCATAGTCGCTCTATAGAAAGACACCATGTGCGCTACATAACTGAGGGAGCGAAGAGTGCACGTAGCTGAAGAATAAACTTTTTTGCCATACTGGTCCAGTTGCCGAGATTCCTTAGCTGGGGGAAGAGGTGTTCATATGTTTCGGAGTGGCCAAACGGTCGTGGGCCGCAGCAATGATGACCGAATCGGCCTTGGTGTGGGTGTCCAAGAAGGAAACTCCCTACTGAGTGTGGTAGATCTGGTCAGCCTTCTTAGGGAAGACTGGAATGGAATGCAGCAGCTGCCAGATGGTACTGGTGAGGTCTTCATGAAGGGCTCTTCCCTTTGGCCGCGGAGGAATGCTTGTCCGAAGAATCCTCCGGGGAATCTCCCCCAGAAAGAAAGGTCGAAATCAGGGAGAGTGACCTCCTTAGGAGTGGACCCTGACATGCGCCATCGTGCATACTGAGCTGACAGGTGATAGAGAACGTGGGGGAAGGGTAACAACTGGGGCTGGCAGGCGTTTTTCGATGTCAGATACCAGCTCAGACCTAGCCTCCTTCCACCAAGAGGAGGAGGAGGAGGAGAAGTAGAAGTAGAAGGAGAAGGAGGAGGAGGAACATGGGTGGGTGGATAGTGATAGCTAGGAGCACCCGGCCCATGAAAATGAGTATGATGAGTGTAACCCTGATAAGAAGGATACCCCGGATAGTGGTACCCCGAACAGAGATAGTCTCCTGAATGGCTAGACGGAGGGTAAGCGGACGTTAGCCCATGGGGAAAGAAGCCTGGAACATGAGGCTGAGAAGGTCCAGGAGTGAATCCCTGCGAAAGAAGGGCTAATGTCAGGGGAATCGTCGTCAGCCCAGCCATCATATAAGTAGGTAACATCAGGCCCGACAAAACTAGTGATGTCGTCGGGATGACACGTGAGGGTCTGGACGGAGGAGCCGACCAAATGTGAGTCGGTGCTGTCATCGGGATCAGACGTGAGGGCCCCAACAGAGGAGCCAACCAGATGCACGTCAGAGCCTCTGACGATGGGTGAGGCAGAGCTGAAGTCAGAGGGCCTAACTAAGGGTCCAAAGGTTGAGAGAAAGAAAGAGAGAGAGACAGACAGAGACACTGGTGGTTGACAGCGAAGCCTCTGGCCTGGGGCCTACTAAAGGCATTGGGGAGGGGGTCGACGCTGGGGTGGGCGAAGGAAAAACCACCTCCAGGGACCCAGTTCCTTCCTCTGGACCGGTGGTGACCACTGGGGCTGGAGGGACCCCTTGAGGAGGGAAGGTTCCCGCCCAGGTGAAGTCTGGGGGAGGGAGGATGGCTAACAGCAAAAGAAGTGCTCGGCTGGACATCGGGTGAGACGGTGTGAACCCCCGACAGGTGAGCAGGGTCCGGGTGGACGTCAGAGACTGCCAGCTGATCGGACAAGTCAACGGGCGGTGGAGGGAAGAACCCTCAACTGACTTAGCGGTAGAGGCTGGGCAAGTCCCAACAGAATCCTTGGGACTCTGCTTAACAGCAGCCAGGCGGGCCCTGGAGGAGGCGCGACTTACCAGTGGAGATTGGGAGAAAAGCAGCAGAAGTACCTGGAGGAGCCCCAGGCTCAGCCTGGATAACCACAAGGGCAGGTGGCGGGGGAACGGCCTTACTGGTCGAGGGTCTGCTAGAGTCCCCTCAGTCTTGATCCTCCTAGCACTCCTCCTCCTCCTCCTGGTGCTTTTCTTTTTTCTTCTTTTTGGATTCTGAAGAAGTGGAAGATGCGGTGTCCCATAGCTTCTGCATCTCTTTCTCCAGCAAAGCCATTCTTGACTTCAAAAGATGGGCTTCCAGGGCCTGCTGTCTCCTATTAGGAGTGGCCTGGTTGAAGGGTTGGCAGTCGAAGCAGGCCATGGTGTCATGGTCTGGGACCCAGCAAAAGAGGCATAGAAGGCGGCTGTCCTTACGAGGGATCTAGGCACCACACTTCTCCGACTTAGTCGGTGGAGAAGACAAACGAAATTACAAACATGCAACTGAAGTGAAAAATGGGGCAAAAAATGGTGATTGGATGGGCAAGAGTAACCGCGAGGTACTATGCGGAGTTAGACGGTGGGAAAGAACTATAGGGCGGGTGTGGGGACCGCCCACTATATAGGGTCACGCTGACATCTGTCATGTGACATCTGGTGGGTGGTCCCCCACCAGGTATTGCTGGAAAAGTTTGCCGTGCAGTCCTGATGCCAGGGGGCACAGTCCTATCTGTGATGACCTATTGCAGGAACCATCTTGAAGTAAGATCACATGGTTCTCTCCCAACTCACCTCTTTTCTATCAGACACCTCCTTTTTCATCCCTTTCCAGTCTGGTTTCAGGAAAAACCACTCAACCACCACCACCTCTCTCCTACGGCTCATGGACTCCATCCTAACCGGGATGGACAATGGGAAAACTACCTGTGCCATTTTTGTCGACCTGGCCAAGGCCTTCGACAAGTCTCTCACTCCCTTCTCAACTCACTCCCTCAGCTGGCCTATCTCCCTCCACCACAAACTGGTTCAAGGCCTACCATATTGCTAGAATCCAATCAGTTAAGATCTTATACTGATTATACAGAATACACACTTAACATTAGAATGTGGACTAGACTTCAAACAAATCTCTCTCAATATTACAGGCCATCCACTCCAACTGATGAGAAGCCAATTTTATATACAAAGGGCCTACTTTTTCTCGCAAAGAACTGCTGGTCCATGGAATAATTTGCCGTTATCAGTCAAAATAAAAATACATTTAAAAACAGGTTAGATAAAGTTTTATTTGAACTCAAAAAACCTAACCTATTATATGTAATTTTAGGAGCTCGATGGGCTAATTAGCCTTTTGCTCCTCTCCTGTCCTTAGTATGATCTTGGATGCCACTTCCCCTCGCCTCCAGATTAGCACTGGAGTCCCCCAGGGCTCGGTATTAAGGCACCTCCCATTCTCCATCTTCTTAAACAACCTTCTCTCCATTTGCTCCCCATCCTCTATACATATGTATGCCAATGATACAGTCCTGTATGGATCTGTCTCCTCTCCTGTTGAGGTTACAGCCAGCTTACAGCAAGACTGACAAGGTTCAGCTCTGGTTTGCTAACAACAAACTTTTCCTCAACGCCGGGAAGTGTTTCCATGACCTTTGGCGCAAGGCAGAGACTCTCTAGGCTTCCCTTCCTACCCACTTTTCACACCCATGAGGGGACTTTGAAGACACATCATCCTTCAGGTACTTAGGTGTCTGGCTGGACCAGCACCTAAACTTCTCTGGACATACTGATGCCATCCAGAAAAAAAACTGCACCCCAAGCCTGGTGCCATGTTCAGGAAAGTACAGTTACATAAGAACTTACCGTAACAGCAGATCGAGAGGAGCTCTTGCAGCAGGCTATTACATTTAGGACTATGCCGCAGGCACTAGGACCGCCCGGTGAAAAACTTCTGCCAGCAATACCAGCGGGACCGGGCCACGCCCCACCCCTTGGCCGGGGTCAGGCACAAGAGGTAGACTCCAGCTCCACCTCAGTTCTCCCGCCAGTACCCAGCAGAAGGCCTGACAAGAGAAGGAGGCAAAGCCCACCATCTAAAAAGGGGAGAAAGAAAACAGATCTGCACACCTCGAGGGGGAAGGCGGGAGGGAATCAGCGCCTATTGCAAGAGCTCCTCTCGAAGATCTACTGTTATGGTAAGTTCTTACGTAACTGTACTATCTTACTTCGAGTGGGAGCTCTTGCAGCAGGCTATTACATTTAGGACTGAATCCCAAGCAGTCCCACAGCAAGGAGGTAGCAGACTCCGGGAGGTGGAATATGCTGACTCCAGAGGCCCTAGGACAAAAGCCCTTCTAAAACCGCTAGGCCGAAGCCAGCATGGCATCTGGAGACGATATCCAAGCTATAATGCTTGATAAAAGTATGCAGCGAGTTCCAGGTTGTGGCCGCACAAATGTCCTGGATAGCGACATTCCGCATAGCGGCGAAAGAAGCTGACACTCCCCTGGTGGAGTGACCCCTAACCGGGCCAGGCAGGGTTTTATTGTGATGCTCGTAGCAAAACGAGACACAGCGGACTATCCATTTAGAGATCGAGATAGTTTGCTTGGACAACGGTTGACCCAAGCGATGTGGTGCAAAAGCCACAAAGAGCTGCTCCGATTTACGGTGCTGAACCGTTCTGTTGAGGTAATACCTCAGGGTCCTGTGGACATCCAATGTGTGGAGGAGAGCCTCCTCTATTGGAAGGGGAAGGAAAATAAACTGGAAGATCAACCGACTGGTTGAGGGTCAATTCAGAGACCACCTTAGGAAGAAACTTAGAATTGGTTCTGAGGGAAACCCTTTCCCTATGGAAAACCAAATAGGGCTCTTTACACATCAGAGCCTGAAGCTCGGAAACCCTTCAAGCTGAAGTAACAGCAACCAAAAAACAAACTTTCCAAGAAGGTTAACGCAGCTCACAACTCGCTGCGGGCTCAAAAGGAGGGAGGGTGAGTTTCTCCAACACAAAAAGGAGGTCCCAGGGTGGGACAGGGTCCCTAATGGGAGGTCTCATGTGTAGAATTCCCCTAAGGAAGCTGCGGGCCACATCTAATTGCGCCAATGTTCTCTCTCCCACTAAAGCATGGTAGGCGGAAATTGCCCACATGTGCACCTTGATAGGAGTGACTCAGGCATTTCTCGTACAAGGAGAGGAGGTACTGCAAAGTGAAGTTCACAGGGCAGGTGATGGGATCCACATGTTGCGGTAACGCCCAAAGACAAACACTTCCACTTCATAGTGGAAGTGGAGCGAGTAGAGGGCTTTCTTGCTGACGCTAAGACCTCCACCACTTCCGGGGAAACCCCGTGTCTGTTTTGAGCTACGTCTGAAGGAGCCAAGCATGAAGGTGCAGAGATCTGGATGGACCAGAGACCTCTGGTCCTGGGATAGCAATTGCGAGCATATGGGCAGCAGAACTGGCGGTTCCCTGGACAACCGCTGCAGAAGTGGAAACCAAATCTGTCGAGGCCAGTTGGGGGCCACAAGAATCATCCGGGCCCCTTCGGCCTGCAACTTGAGCAGAACCCTCTGAATGAGAGGGAAGGGCGGAAAGGCATAAAGAAACCTCCCTGCCCAACAAAGGGATATCGCGTCTGGCCAAATAACTCCAGGCGCATGCTCTCGCAAGCAAAACGTTGGCAGTTTGGCGCTGCATGGTGACGCAAAGAGGTCCAGCTCGGGAAGACCCCACCTGTCGAAGAGCTGGTCCGCTACAGATTGTAGCAACTCCCACTGCAGCTCTGGCCCACGACCTGCTGAGGTTGTCGGCCAGATCGTTTAGGACGCCTGGAACATGCACTGCGGACAGTAGAATGCCCCGTTCCAGTGCCCAGTACCAGACTCTCATCGCCTCCCTGCAAAGAGGATATGAATGAGTGCCTCCTTGCTTGTTGATGTAAAAGACGACCGCCATGTTGTCTGTCTGAATTAGAAGAGAGACCGGTACTAGATCCTCCCAAAACGCCTGAAGAGCGTAGAGGACTGTTCGTATTTCCAGCACACTGATGTGGAGGGACCGTTCCTCGGGTGACCAAACCCCTGTGTTTGATGAACACCCAGGTCGCCCCCTCCCCAGCCCGTCAGAAGCGTCTGTCGTTAAGAGTCTGACCTGGTGGCTCGGGACGAAAACCGACCCCTTTCTCCAGATTGCTGGGGTCCAACCACCAAAGCAATGTTCTCCTGACTGGCTCCAAGATCCTGACTAGAGAGTCCAGGTCGTCGTAGCATTGGTCCCACTGCACCCTGAGCATCCACTGTGGGACTCATGTGGAGGCGGGCCAAGGGCTTGACTGGCATGGCCGCCACCATATGCCCCAATAAGCTGAGGAAGTTCCGAGCCGGAACCCGAGGAGCTATAGAGCTCCATTCTGCCAACTCTCGCAAGCGAATCCCCCTGTCTTATGGGAGAAGGGCCATGCCCTGGACAGAATCCAGGATCGCTCCTATGAAGGCGAGCTTTTGGCTGGGCTCTGGGGATGACTAAGTTCAGGGTGATCCCCAGCTCTCGGAAGAGAGTATAAGTGTCTCCAAGAGCGCGTAAGAGGCTGTCCCTTGACAGGGCCGTAAGAAGCCAATCGTCGAGGTAGGGAAACACAATGTCCCATCCACCTCAGAGCCGCAGCCACCACTGCGAGGCATTTTGTGAAGACTCGCGGAGCTGAAGAGGCGCCGAACGGGAGCACCCGAAACTGAAAATGCTCCCCTTGGAGTGGAACCTCAAGAACTTCCTGTGAGGAGGAAAGACTCCTATATGCATGTATGCATCCTGCATGTCGAGAGAACAGAGCCAGTCCCCTTAGCGCAGCAAGGGAAGGAGACCTGGAAGAGTCACCATTCTGAACCTTTTGTACTCGATAAAGAGGTTTATTGGAGTGAGATCTAGAATGGGACGAAGGTCCCTAGTCTTTTTTGGGACCAGAAAAAAGTGGGAGTAGAACCCCTGACCCCGCTGCCCCCAGGGGACTCTCTCTCTCTCTCTCTCTATAGCTCTTCTGCAGGAGAGTCTGTATTTCTCCTAATAATGGGATGTGAGAAGGAGGATAACAGGAGAGCTCTGGTGGAGTATGCAGAGGAAACTCTGAACTCCAAGGTGTGTCCTCTCTGTACAATGTCCAGATCCACTGGTCTGTGGTAATAGACTCCACCCTTGAGATGAAGGGCGGCCCCCAACCCGGCTCCCTTGAATTTTGAGTCGGGGTGGGGGTGAGAGCGCAGAAGAGTCATTAGGCAGAGCCAGGAGTTGGAAGAGAGGCCTGGGAGGACTTGGGCCCACGGGCGGAAGGTCCACCAGACTGCTGGTTTCCGGATCTTCTGCAGAAGCCACCTCTCTGTCCTTGTTGGTTTCCACGGGCTGAAACTAGGTTGCCTGAGGACTTACGAAAAAGCCGTCGACGGTGTGTACGTCGCCACGGTACATCTGGCAGACCGATCAGATCGACTTACCCGACTCCTAGAGACTGGAGATCAGCGCCTCCATCTCCTGCCCAAACAACACGGTACCCTGGAAGGGCAAATCCCAGATACCGGACTGGAGATCCTGGTGAAAGCCCGAGACTCTCAACCAGGCAATAGCGCCGAAGGCATACCCCAGAGGCGGCCACCCTGGCTGCCGTGTCTGCAGTGTCATACGAGGCTCTCAGTACGTGAGAGACTACGTCTGAGCCCGACTGCAAAAGGGCCAGGAGTTCAGTCTTCTTATCAGAGTCTGGCATGGCCTGTGTCAGCTCAAGTCCCCGTTCCCATAACACATTCTGATACCGTACCATATGCGTGAGGAAATTCAGGGAGTGAATGGAACAGGTGGAGGCTGCGTAAACTCTTTTGCCCACCTGGTCCAGGTATCGGGACCTGAGGTGCTTTGGTTGCCGAGATTTATCATGGGCAGCCGTGATCACCGATGAATCGGTCTGAGGGTGTTCTGCCAGGAAGGGTTCTGCCCTCGGGGCCTTATAGAGCCTATCCGACTTCTTCGGAATTGCCAGGATGGAGGCCGGATGCATCTAGGTGGATCTTGTAAGATCCTGGAAAGTATCCACCAAAGGAGGAATAACCAGGGGCTTCGGCTCCTTCTGCCTCAGGTATTTAGCCAATCTCCGGCGCTCCGGATCCAGGTCTTCTGTGTCCCACTCGTTGGAAGCCTGGATGTGCCTCATGACGTCCATAAAAGTTGGACCGTCCGGAGGAGAGCGAGGCTGGTCCTTCTCTTCAGGGGAGCGCTTAAGACTGAGAGGGGAAGAAGAGGATCGACTATCCGATCTGGAATAGTCTGATTCTACCCCATGACCATGCCTGCGCCGACGTCGGTGACTAGGGGACCGTCGACGGTCCGAAGACGGACTCCGGTCCCTGGACCAGAGACGGAGCAATGACCGACGTCGGGAGCGGTCCTGCTTAGTGCGAGAAGGGCTCCTGGAACGAGACCTAGACAGACGTCTGTCACTAGAAAACCTAGAGTGACGTCTGTGGTCCTCGGATCTAGAGCCGGAATGAGCCCTGGAAGGGGGCGAAGGACGGCGCTCCAGTGACTTCAGAGAAGAAGTCTCACCCCACGGCTGTGGTTCTCCCGCAGGATCTGGAACCGGTGTCTGGGCCGGCAATGGGGAGGTCCGCTTGTGGACCTGCCCCCACCAGAAGGAGAAAAGCTCCTTGAGCTCATCCTTGGAAAAAATCTCAGCCGCACGCTTCGGAAAAGAAGTCTCCGGAACAGCGGGACGCAAAGGAGAGCTCTCTTGAGGGCCCAGGGGGGAGGAGGACTTGGGCGACGGGGACGTCTGTATGTCTGTCTACGACCAACCCCGGGTCCTTTGCCCCTTTGACCGGCGTCTGTGTAGGGACAGATGACGGGGAGATGCCAGGGGGCGCCGGAGAGTCCTTAGCCTCTGGAGGCGCGCCTTTAGCAGGCGGCGTCGGTGCCTTAGGAGGTAGGGCCGTAGCAGGTGCCTCCAAGGACTTGGCGATGACCCTTAGCGGAGTCGCCTTCGGCTTGGCCGGCTTCTCCCCTGACAGGCCGGCCTTAGCCTGCGGAGTCTTCGGTGATTCTCCAGACCCAGAAGGATGGGCCTTTTTAGGAGAAGACCGCGAATGCGATCTGGACCGAGACCGGTGTCGGGACCGACTATGCTCCTTGCTGTGCCGCTTTTTCTCTTTCGTCTTCCCCTCCAAGGAGAGTGCAGATCCATTTTCTGCTCCAGAAGGTAGGCCTTAAGGGCTTTCAGGCGGCAGATGCAGGTCCGACTGGTGAAGGCCTGGCAGTCAGCGCAGTTGGCGGTGTCGTGGTCGGGACAGAGACAGAAGATGCACCACCGGTGCCCGTCCTTGGCGGGAATCTGCCACCCGCAGACGCACTTATTCAAGTGTTCAGGGGACACCGAAGCCCGGGAAGACATCGAACCCGGCCGGAGAGGAAGAAGGCCGACGTCGGTACTGGAAGCAGCAAAACCAAGCAAAAAAAAAAAACAGCGCAAAAGCGGGAATACTCTGACGAGACGACGGTAGTGAAACTGACATCGGTGTCGGTAAAATGGTGGAAAACCGTCGAAAAAGTCTTGATAGAAGGTCTTCTCGCTGATAATCGCAGACAGAAGCAAGCTTCACGTGCGGGTACACAGCAGGAAAGAACTGAGGCGGAGCCAGGTCCGCCCCTCTTGTACCCTGACAGACGTCTGGGCGGGGCCGGCGTCGGGGGCGGTCCCCGCTGGTATTGCTGGCAGAAGTTTTTCACTGGGAGGTCCTAGTGCCTGCGGCATAGTCCTAAATGTAACAGCCTGCTGCAAGAGCTCCCACTCGAAGTAAGATCTGTAGCTGCATCCCTCCTACGGCTAGGCGTGAACTTGTTCAGAAGATGATACTGCCCATTTTTGACTATTGTGACGTGGTCTATGGTGCTGTCACCAAGTCCTCCCTGGCCAGACTGGACACCCTCTTCAAATTCCTTCTGCCGCTTTGCCCTGGATGCCACCCCTCGCACTCACCACTGCGATCTTTACCGTGCCCTATCCTTCCCCCTCTCTTACAAACAGGCGACTCTCCACTGTGCTAAATTCACCTCCAAGCACTGGGTGGGTGAGCTCCCTCTACCTCACCTCCTCTTTACAACACCCCCCACCCTCCCATTCCCTTACATCAACAGACTCAGTACTCAGTTTGTCCTCAGCATATCCACCCAAATTGGCCAATTTAGTTACTCTCACCACCTCCCAAAAATCTGGAATTCCCTCCCCCCCAAATCCGGCACTCATCCTCTGCCTACTCCATCAGCTCTGCCCTCAATAATTACCTTGCACCTAGCTGCTCCTGCCATGTCCCTCCCTAATTCCCTCCCCTAAGCCCTGGACAAACCGTACCCCCCCACCTTCATTTTATCCTGTGCACACCCACCCCCCAAATCTCTAGCCCTTCTCCCCTTCCTCCTAATTGCTCCCCCTTACTGGTCTCCCTTGATCTCTCACAGAATGTAAAGGACCCCAAATGTTTTCCTTGAGTCCCTCTCTAACCCCTTCCCGGGCTTATTTCTCTCATCTACTCTCTTTCCCCACCATCTTGAAGGGTCTCTCTGGGACACTATCTTATCCCTTTTCTCTGGTCCCCCAGCCCCTTGCAGGGTTCCTGCACCCTGAAGGGGTCTCCAGGGCATGACTCTTCCCCCTCCCCACCTCACCCCTCCCTCCCTCCACCCTTTTCTTTCATATAAGCACTTGTTTACTTATTAACCCGGCACTTATTGTCCCCTCTTTGTACATGTTATTACAACACTGTTTACAACACCTGCTTTACAACTGTATGTTAATGTTAATTTATTTTAAGTCTTTGGTAACCGGGTAAGACCCACTAGGCACAAGTGCCTGTTTTCAGGGGCAACCTGGGAGCAATGGGTGGCTAAGTGACTTGCACAGAGTCACACAGTATGCAAGTGGAGGTTGTGAGACAAACTCAGGTCTGGTCTGCTGGATGTACCAAGCTTGGTCACAGCTCACTGCTCTAACCTTTAGGCTAACTTGAATGTTTAATGTCTCATTCCAGTTGTGCCCCCTTCCCCCCCAGGTCACACCGGGAGACGAGCGACTTGTTGCTCAGTGTGCCTTCCTGGTAAAACATTGATTAATAAATTCTGAGGGCAATTAGGGGGTTTGGGGCAGTAAAGCCCTGGAGCCTGATGGCCTCCCCACTTAATTTTTTTTTTTTTTTTTTTAAACTTTTCAAAGTCTACTCAGAATCACCACAGAACATGATTGAGGAGGGCCGGGGGGGAGAGAGAACTGCCCCCACCCATAAGATCAGCTATAATTACAGTTCTTCCAAAACTGGGCAAGGACCCTGCTCTTTCCGCTTCCTATCATCCAATCTCCCTCTTAACCTCCGACTATAAATTTATAGCTAAACTTATTGCGACCTGTTTGGAACCACTGTTGCCCCGATGCCTTCACCAGATCAATCTGAATTTGCGCAGGGCAGAAAGGGGAAGCATTCGATTCACAAAACTGTCAACATAATTCAGGGTTGGGTGCACAATTCAGGGTCTCACGGAACAGTAGTCCTTACCCAGGACGAGAAGGCAATCAATTGCATGGAATGGGAATATATGTTTGCCACACTGCAGAGATCTGGCATAGACACCCGTAAGCTGGCCTTGATAAAAACATTATATGAGAATCCTCAAGGTCAGGGGTTGGTGGGCAGCTCTCTGGCGTCCCTTTAATCTCTCTTGCGGAATTAGGCAAGGCTGACCCCTTTCCCTTTTACTTATGTTCTGACCCTGGAACCATTAGCAGAAATCCATCATCCAGGTATAGAGGGTTACGGTGACGAACTGTACATAAAATTGCACTGTCTGCAGATCTGTTATATTTGAGAAACATGGCTGTGGGTCTCCCCAGCATTCTGGCTCTTCAGGAGGAGTACACCCATCCTTCTGGCCATAAAATAAAATAAACTGAACTAAAAGTGAGATTTTTCCAATGAGGTAGTGGGGAAGCTCCAGAGTCACTCACTGGCAACTCCGAGAGAGTGCAAGTGGTCGATCTCATTCGATACCTAGGCATGGTCATTACTGCTTGGGCGACCCAGTCAGTAAAATATAAATGGTCCACTTCTTGCCACAATCACCATGGAGTGAGAGAGATGGAGGGACCTCCCACTGATCCTCCTAGGCAGGGTGAACATGGTAAAAGTTACTATTCTGCCCCAATGTTTATTTCAATCTCTGCCCGTTCATATCCCTGATTAAATTTTCAAGCAACTAGATACAATTATACAGTGGCGTGAAAAAGTATTTGCCCCCTTCCTGATTTTCTCTATTATTGCATATTTGTCACACTGGATGTTTTCATGTCTTTAGACAAAATGTAATATTAGATAAAGGGAACCTGAGTGAACAAATAACACTTTTTTTTTTTTACACTTATTTCATTTATTTAATGAAAACAGTTGACCAACACCAACTGGCACTGTGTGAAAAAGTAATTCCCCCCTTACACTTAACTGGTTACCCCACCTTTAGCTGCAATGACTGCAACCAAACGCTTCCTATAATTCAATATGAGCCTTTCACATCGCTGTGGAAGAATTTTAGCCCACTCTTCCTCGCAGAACTGCTTTAATTCAGTAACATTGGTAGGTTTTCGAGCATGAACTGCTTGTTTCGGGTCCTGCCACAGCATCTCTATTGGGTTTAGGTCTGGACTTTGACTAGGCCACTCCAAAACTTTAATTTTACTTCTTTTCAGCCATTCTGATGTGGACTTGCTTTTGTATTTTGGATCATTGTCTTGATGCATGACCCAACTACGCTTCAGCTTCAGCTGATGAACGGATGACCGGACATTCTCCTTAAGAATTTTCTGGTACAGAGCAGAATTCATGGTTCCTTCAATTATGGCAAGTCGTCCAGGTCCTGAGGCAGAAAAGCATCCCCACACCATCACACTACCACCACCATGTTTGACCGTTGGTATGATGTTCTTACTGTGGAATGCTGTGTTTGCTTTACGCCAGACATAATGGGATCCATGTCGTCCAGAAAGTTCCACTTTGGACTCATTTGTCCATAGAACATTTTCCCAAAAGGCTTGTGGATCATCCAGGTGCTTCTTGGCAAATGAGAGACTAGCATTTGTGTTCTTCTTGGTTAGCAGTGGTTTCCGCCTTGCTACTCTCCCATGAAGCCCATTTTTGCCCAGTCTCTTTCTGATTGTGGAGTCATGAACACTGACCTTAGCTGAGGCAAGAGAAGCCTGCAGTTCTTTGGATGTTGTTTTAGGATCCTTTGAGACATCCTGGATGATTTTACGCTGCGCCCTTGGAGTAATTTTGGCAGGCCGCCCACTCCTGGGAAGAATCACTACTGTTCCAAGTGTTCTCCATTTGGAGATTATGGCTCTCACTGTGGTTCGATGGAGTCCCAGAGCCTTAGAAATAGCTCTGTAACCCTTTCCAGGCTGATAGATAGCAACAACTTTTTTTCTGACCTTTTCAGGAACTTCCTTTGATCGTGGCATAATGTGCTTGTTGAATCTTTGTGCTGGCAACGTGACTCTGATGGTAAGGGTCAAAATAAGTGAGGTTTATATCAGGGCTGGCTGTATTCAATCAGCAGACTCCAATTATCCCTTTAATTGGGTTGATTTAACTAGGGGGCAATTACTTTATCATACAGTGCCAGTTGGTGTTGGTTAACTGTTTTCATTAAATAAATGAAATAAGTAAAAGAAAAAAAACACCAAGTGTTATTTGTTCACTCAGGTTCCCTTTATCTAATATTACATTTTGTCCAAAGACCTGAAAACATCCAGTGTGACAAATATGCAATAGAGAAAATCAGGAAGGGGGCAAATACTTTTTCACGCCACTGTACATAGATTCCTGTGGAAGAGGAAGGATGTGCAAATTAGTAGGTCCACACTCCAACTACCATGCAAGGTTGGGGGAGGGGGGGGCTTCCAAATCTTAAACTACACTACTGGGTGACCCAGTTAGCTTATTTACCAACAGGAAGTCACCCACATATGCCCATGTGGATGACCACAGAAGGTGAAAAGGAGGGGGGAGACTTGCGTAGAGTTGTGCTCTCTCCGCTCATGGCTCTTAAGCATCACACAAAATATGACAATCCCTTCATCCAGAATCTAGTGAAAGTTTGGCTGGAAGTGCACACCTACTGGGGGAAAAAACCTGACTTGGTCTTTCAAAACACTTCAGTACTGTCCACCCTATAAACACTCAAAAATACTCAGTAGTCCTACGCAGAGGCCTACTAAGATGGCAAAAGCAAGGCCTTCAGTGTATTTCATAGTTATATGAGGGAGACAGGCTATCTTTTGGAGAGCTATGAACATCTTGGTCCCTCCCTTCCGGTGACCTATTTGTGTACCTACAGGTACAATAACTTCCTGTCCCAAGTGTGCCCCTCCCCCCACCACCACCAAATGGCCCTAACTTCGCCCCAGTGGAGAAGGAACTTTATAGGCCTAAGTCAAAAACCAAGCCACACTCTGTTTATTACGGGACCCTTTTGCGATCTGCCCCCTCTCCACAACTGCAACTTAATCAAAAATGGGAGAATGATCCGGGGATAGTACTAACCTGGTTCAGCATCTCAACAACTGCTCCAGACAAAACCAGCTAATACCACACACACACACACACACACACACACATATATATTATATATACACATACCTATACACATATAACACACACACACTTACTTGCAGGGCATACATTTACCCTCAAAAAATGCTTCAGTTGAACCCTAAAAACTCAGGGGTATGCCCCAAGTGCAAGGTAGAAAAAAGATCTTTTCTTGATGGTACTAACTTGCCCTAAAATCTCAGTCTTTTGGCATTCTAGTCACAGGATAATGACCACTGTATTAGGTTTACCGCCTGCCCCTTCCACCACCAAATGTCCACTTGAATTTATACTTGGGGCAGACTCAAGGCGGCACGTGTCGAAACCACATGCCACACTCTGGTCACTGGCCCTCGTTAATGCCGGCTCAAAACTGGATCTCAGAATATCCTCCTACAATTCAACAATGGGCCAATAACCTCCTGAACTGTATGAGAATACAGAGTGCCCAATCTAGAACTATGGATACTCAGTACAATCATGACTTAACATGGGGAAAGCGAGAGTTTGCTATAGAGAATGGTTTGTTTTCATGGCAGTGAGCTCTGTGGTTGCCCATACTTTGAGGAACATTACCAGTACCAACCCCGCCTGTGGAGTAATATACACCCGTGGCTCAGTACTTTAACACTCTACCTACCCCATCCTGGTACTGCCAAGCGTTGCTCTGTCTTTATGAATCTGTTCCTGACAGCTGTTTGTACTATTAACTGTGTGTCACACCCTTCTATCAAATGCTGGCAAATGGTTTGATTTTCCTGTGCTTGTTGACCTTAAAATTCTGAATAAAAATATTTTACAAAAACACAAATGTAGTTTCAGGAAACTACATCTCAATACCAGGAAAGGAAAAAGATAAAAATCAAACAACTTGTCACGTGTAATACAACACACATGGTGTACGCTGCTTGGTGTCCATGTATATGTGGGACACTAACAGAAAGATGAAAACTTGACTGCAGGAGCACACTCTGGCCATCAGAATGGATTTACAGCAAAATGCTTTGGGTGCACATTTTGAATAATGCCTAACAGAGACGTCTCAAGATTTTGCGCCCTTCAGCATATACAGTCAAAACAGGGGTGGTGACAGATCGATACCCCAATTACAACAGCCAGCCAAGATGGTTTATTCACTTGGTAGTCTTGCAGTCGTGGCCAAAAATATTGGCGCCCTTGCAGTTTTTTCTAATGCACCATTCCTTCCAGAAAATTGTTGAAATTAAAAAATATTTTGGTAGCCACATATGTATTTCTTTGGTTTGCAGTGGAATAAAACAAAAAGCAGAAACATTTACTAAGTCTTAGCTTATTCCACACAGAAATCCTTAAATGGCCTGGACAAAATTATTGGCACCTTTTAGAAGTAGTTAGAAATAATTAGATTTCAAGCAGGTGATTCTCCTTCACTTTGGAAGTGAACTCACCGGTGGTGAGTTGCAGGTGCCTGCAATATAAAAATCACTCATTCAACCAGCTTGAATAGAGAAAAGGACTCATTCTCCTGTTCTGTGTCACTGTGTATATCGCAATGAGCATGGAGAAAAGAAAGAGCCAGAGAATTGTCTGAGGAAGTCAAACAGAAGATTGTAGCCAATCATGGACAATCTCAAGGCTACAAATCAATCTCCAGAGACCTTGATGTTGCGGTTTCCACCGTACATAATTTATCAGGATGTTTAAAGCCCATGGCACTGTAGCCAACCTCCCTGGACGTGGCCGCAAGAGAAAACTTGATCGAAGATTGCAGCGCAGGATTGTTCGAATGGTGGAGAAAGCACCTCGATCAACTGCCAAACAGATTCAAGCTGACCTTCAGACACAAGGTACGACAGTTTCAACTCACACCATCCGTCACCAACTCAATGAAAGGGGGTTATATGGTAGGAGGCTCAGGAGGACCCCACTGCTGAGAGAGAGAGAGAGAGAGAGAGAGACAGAGACATAAGAAAGCCCGACTGGGCTTTGCCAAAACACACCTGAACAAGCCAAAATCCTTCTGGGAGAATGTCCTGTGGACAGATGAGACCAAATTAGAGCTTTTTGGTAAAGCACATCATCTCTGTTTACAGAAAACAAAATTAAGCCTTCAAAGAAAAGAACACCTTCCCTACAGTCAAACATGGAGGAGGTTCAGTGATGTTTTGGGGGTAGCTGTGCTGCCTCTGGCATAGTGCCTTGAGCGTGTGCATGGCATCATGAAATCTGGAGATTACCAGGCCATTCTGGAGCGCAATGTTGAACCCAGTGTCAGAAAGCTGGGTCTCCATCGAAGGTCATGGGTCTTCCAGCAGGACAATGCCCCCAAACACTTCAAAAAGCACCCAGGAATGGTTCAAAACAAGATGCTGGACTGTTCTGAAGTGGCCAGCAATGAGTCCAGATCTAAATCCCATTGAAAACCTGTGGAGAGATCTGAAAACAGCAGTTGGGAGAAGGCACCCTTCAAATCCGGGAGAACTGGAGCAGTTTGCACAAGAAGAGTGGGCCAAACTGCCAGTAGAGAGGTGCAGGAAGCTCATCCATGGCTATAGGAAGCAGTTGATTGCAGTTATTTTGACTGCAGACTGTGCTACCAAATATTAAGTCTAGGGTGTCAATTTTGTCAATGCCATTCCTTTTCATTTTCCGATTTAAAAGGACATATTCAATTCTGAATCAAAATCAAAGGTTCTGTAATATTAACAGAGAAATAAAGAATTGTGGAGACCAAATACTGTTAATTTCAACTTACGTTTAGAGGAAATTGTGAGTTATTTGAAAAAAGTGCAAGGGCGCCAATATTTTTGGCCATGACTGTAAATCTAGGGGTTTAATTCATGTGCTGGGCTTCACCCTTTAGGAAAGATGGACAGAAGGAAGACAAAGACTCCCCATCCTTGAAGGAAAAGAGTAGCGCCCCCCCCCCACCCCACAGCAGCTGGAGGTTTGACTCTGAACAAGAAAGGAGACTACAAAGGCACATAAAGACTTGCCTTGGAGGATGGAGGCATGGAGACAGAAGGGAAAAGGGAAGAAGAAAAAAAAAAAAAAAAAAGGTAGCTCTAAAAGGGGTTTGTGCAAATAGTGCTTCTGGGAGAGTTAGCCTGTAGGTTAACTATTGGATCAGGTGAATTTTTAGGGGTAGGCAGCGCTAAAGGATGTGTGTGCAAATAGTGCTTCTGAGAGTTGTTAGCCTGTTGGTGAACTACTGGACTGGGTACATTTTTAGGGGTTAGGTTAACTACTGGATCAGGTAAATTGTTAGGCGGTAGTGGGTAAGGTCTAGATATAGGGAGTAACGATGATGGGAGTAGTGCAGTGCAGCAGTCTTCAGAGAGACTTTCTGGAGACTGCAGGGCTGCCCCATATGCAGGCACCTCTCTGGGCTGAGGGAGGAGGTTGCCAGACTCAAGGCAGAGATGGCTTGGGTTAGGAGGACCTACGCCCTCACTCTGGGACCACCCAATTCACCTCTGCTTCCTCAAAGGGTGCCAGGTATGAGGAGTAGTTGCACAACGGTGGGATACGAGGTGGAATGAAGGCACATTCCAAATGCCATACCACTATGGAACTTCTACACTGCATTGGCAGAGCAGGACTGCCCCACAGAGGCACCCAAGGCTGTAAATGGGATCGATGTGGAGGTCCTCCATGGCGGAGACCCCAAGGGGGGGGTGACAAGAGGAGGAAGTAAATCCTGGTGGGGGACTCAGAGGGATACAGCTGGGGATGGGAAGGGATGAGGAGAGGGTGGTAAGGAGCCTTCCCAGCGCCACAGCTCATGGGGATGGAAGGAGGAGCCTAAGGATCACCAGGGAGGGAGAGAGAGCTGGATGTCATTGTCCACTTGGGGACAAATGACCTGGCCGGCAAGAGGCCAGATGCAGTTTAGGAAACTGGGGAGGGGTCTTAGGTAAGTAGCACAATCTGTTACTTTCTCGAAGGTGCTACCTGTCCAAGGCAAGGGGGACAACAGGGGGCTCCACACCAAGGACTTCAACTTATGGTTAAGGAAGTGGTGCAGAGAAGAGGGATTCGAATTCACTGGGGACTGGGGTTCCACCTGGAGGGAGAGAGACCCGTACAGAGAGACATCCTGCATCCCTCCAGGAGGGGAACGGAGATCCTTAATGAACAGTTGAAATGCTACATTAGTAAGCACTTAAACTAGCCAAGTGAGAGGCAGAATAAGGCGGAAGAGCTAGCTGCCCCCTGCCCCAAACATGCTTACAGGGTCAGCAATGGGAATCTACATGTAGAAAACGTTATTTAACTTGGATATCTGGTTTCCTCGATCTCTGTTACCTATGCTGAGATAGATTCCCTATCTCATTTGCATATTTTGTTGATGTGGGCGATCCATTACTTAGTGTTCTACTCCTGTCGCCTCGCTGCTGTTGTTTTAATGATCACAACATTTTTTACAGTACTACTCTACAGAGAACATGTAAGCCTTAAATGCAGATTCTATTAAATAGTATGAACATCTGACTTATCTGCATGGTGCTGGATAGAAATATTGGATGACTTCTCAATCCCTGCTGAGTTTGCTGTGCATGCGGTGCTAGATGCAGAAGGTAGGCTCCTTTCCTCATATTGTTCATCGACCCAACAAGTAAAACCGCTCACTCCACATATGGAAAATGTAGAGGTAAAATTATACATTTCGTGTTTCTGTTTTACTTGTATTATCCACGTAGTTACAAAAATGGCCATCGGGTGGGTGGAGGTTGGGGGAGGGACATTTATTTATGGGAGCGGAACGTGCATTTTGTTAGTGGTTTCAATGTACTACAGTACCGAGGATTATTCTATGCAACTTTATGGTTTGGTGGATGTCACAGGAATAGCAGTAGCGAGCATTACTGTGGGACTAATATTTTCTTGATTTTTATCACCTGGTGGCTTTCAACGTATTGGGATGCTGCTATTTGGTTGTCATTTATTACCACGTTACAACACAGTTTAAGTGGCGAAAGCAAACACTGTAACAACATAGCTGGATACAAAAGCACCGACCATGAGGACAGTTCAAATAAGTGGGAGGGTAGTATAGCGCAGTGGTCTAAGGCTCTGAGCTGCAAATCTGGTGACATCCAGCAGACCAGACCTGGGTTTGAAACCCACAGCTTCCACTTGCATTCTGTGTGACCCTGAGCAAGTCACTTAACTTCCTTGTGCTCCCAGGTCGCACCTGGAAACAAGTTCCAGCTTAGTGTGCCTTTCCTGGTTAAACAATTTCCCCATTCCCAAGTGCATAGCAAAATACAAGTTGGGACAACATAATGACAGTAAAAGAAAGAAGAACAGAGGGTAGTATAGGGCAGGAGCGGCTGAGCAGGGAGGAAGAATGACAGTGGGGTTAGCTGCAGGTACTGTTTACTAAAAGGAAGTTTTGCAGGGATAGGGAGTTGGGGGAAGATAGGGATTTGGGGGGGAGGAAAAGGGTATTCCATAGCTCAGGGAATAGATAAGAAGGCCAACTGGCCTACTGTAGTCGAACACTGAGGAATTACCAACCAACGAGAATCATATGATCTAAGACAATGGTCCGGTGGAGGAAGAGAGGATAGTAAGGAGATTTTGGGGAGGGAGAGAAGAGACCCAAATCAAAATGTTGACACAAATGTGGTACAGTGGAGAAGACTGCGGTTTTCTGGAGAAGTAAAGGATAGGGAGTGATGGAGGTTACAGTGGTGGGTACAAAAAGGGAGTCAAGAGCAAAACGACAGAAAGTTGTACAGTGTCTCTAATCTGGCTAGGGAAGACTTGGGAGTGGCACTGTAGACTACATCGCAGTAGTCGAAGATAGGCAGGATCATCCTCTGGACAAGTTCATGCCTTGTTGATAGTGGGAGGCAACTACAGTTCCTCTATAGTGCATGAAGCTTAGGGCGCAGTTTTTTAGGATAGCGTCCACATGTCCAGAGAAGTTGAGGTGACGATCAAGTCAAACCCCCAAGTACCTAAATGATGAGATCCTCAATGACTGTCCCGTTAAGGGTATGGAAGGAGGGGAGCCTAGAGAGTCTCTGCCAGGTGCTGAAGGTCATTGAGACTGTCTTCTTGGCATTTTAGGGAGAGCTGATGGAAACTGAACCAGCACTGAACATTACTGAAGTCAAGCTGTAATCTGGTTCAACATCAAGACTGGCCAGATGTGAAGATGACAGTATCATCTGCGTACATATACATAGATGAGGAAGAACAGGCTGTGGAAAGGTCATTTAAGAATATAGAAAAGAAGATGGGCCCCAGTACAGACCCCTGGGGTACGCTGGTGTTTATAGGGAGGGGAGGGGAAGTAGAATCAGCTATTCTGACCGACTGGGTCCGACCTACTAGTGAGATGGTCTTTTGGGACCAAAGGATTAATGAAGCAGAAGGGATGGTTACTACATCTATCCATAGAAAGAATACAGACAGGATTGCGATATTGCATCATGACAGCTGTCATCCAAAACATGTTGTAAAAAATTCCCAAAGGACAATTTATTAGAGTAAAAGGAAATTGTAATACTGTCAGGGGATATGAGGAAGGGAGCACAGAAATAATGCAAAGATTCACTAAGAAAGGATATAATATAACAGAATTGAAAGAAGTGAAGTTACAAGTGGGGAGAGTAGACTGAAAAGAATTGTTGAAACCAAAAGTGAAAAATATATTGACAAATAGAGGTCCTAACTGTGTTCTCACCTTTACTCCCCAGAGCTGGTTAACAGTGGACATCAAGAAAAATTTGCATGTACTCTCCATTGAACCAGCACTAAAAGAAGTTGTGAATAGTGGTCCTGTTATCACCTATAGACGAGGCAGTAAATACAGGTTACTCACCTGTAACAGGAGTTCTAGGAATGGTGTATATGTTGTTCATCCACACTGTCTGGCAGGTTCCTTGCCGCTTTAAATCTTGCCGGAAGGTCTTCAAGCTGGCTCCTCCCACCCACCCGGGTGGTAAAACTCTCGGCTCCGCCCCATGGCGCCAGATCTAGCCCACTGGAAGCCAGGTTGTGCGTTGAGGTCGGGTGGGTCGTGTGGATGAACAACATATACCATTCCTAGAACTCCTGTTACAGGTGAGTAACCTGTATTTCTAGGGACATGGATATGTTGTTCATCCACACTATCTGGCAGACTCCTAGCAGTTCTCTGGGAGGAGGGAGGCAAGGTGCACACCTCCTACTTGGAAAATAAAGACTGGAGAACAGACGCCCCAAAACCAGCATCCCGGCGTGACTCAAGGTTGATGTGGTAGTGGGTGATGAAGTTGTGTGCTGACTTCCAGGTAGCAGCCCTGCAGATTTCCTGGATAGGGACATCCCTGGGAAGCAGCCACCGATGCACTGGTATGGCGGGTAGAATGAGCCCTTATCCCTCTGGGAGGTTCTATGCCCGCCAACCTATAGCAGAGATCTATGCAGGAGGTGACCCACCTGCCTATCGTCTGCTTGGCTGCAGGTCTGCTTGGCTGCAGCTTCAGCATAGGTGACAAACAGCTGGCAAACCTCTCCCCGAACTTCAGCCGTCCGCTCCTTATAATAAGCGAGTGCTCTTCTAGGGTCCAAAGTATGGAGCCTATATTCGGCCTCCGAGGTGTGATTGGGGTAGAACACCAGAAGAGTCAACACCTGGTTAAGGTGAAACTCCGACACTGCCTTCGGAAGGAATTTCGGGTGGAGGCACAGGACAACCTTGTCCCTGTGGAAGACCAGATAAGGAGTCTCGATGGAAAGCGGCCTGGAGCTTTCCCATCCTTCTGGCCGACATGATAGCCACCAAGAAGGCAGTCTTCCACGACAGGTGAGAGATGTCACACCTGTGCAACAGTTCAAATGGCTTGCCGATGAGCTTAGCCAATACCAGCAGTAGATCCCACAGAGGTGTGAGGTTCTCGCACCGGAGGGGATATGTGATCAAGGCCTTTGAAAAAGCGCCCAACCACCTTCTCCTGTGCCACCGATTGCTTCCTGGCCTGTGCCCGGTAAGCAGAGATGGCTGCCAGGTGCACCTTAAGGGTCGTCGACCGAAGCCCTTGCTGAGAAAGGGACCACAGGTAGTCCAAAATGCTTGCCAAGAAACAGGAGGAAGGGTCCAGGCCCTTGCCCTGGCACCAAATGGAGAATCTCTTCCATTTGAAGGCATAGCATTTTCTGGTAGACTCCTTACGGGACGCCTCAAAGACGTTGAGGACCTTGTCGGAAAGACCCAAGGCCTGGAACTCTAGCGGCTCAGAAACCAGGCCGTTAGGTGCAGGGATTGAAGATCCAGATGGAATACCTTCACCTGACTGAGATCAGGTCCGGGCGGGCTGGAAGCCGCCTCAGGAGCCTGGAGCTGAGACTGAGGAGATCTCGACACCAGAACTGGCGGGGCCAGTCTGGGACTACCAGAATCACCTGCGCCTTGTCCCTCCTCGCCTTGAGGAGCACCTTATGGATCAAGGGAAATAGGGAAAAAGGCGCAGAAGAGGCACGGGGTCCACGGCCTCGAGAAGGCATCCCCCTGCAGCGAGCCCTGCTGAGGAGGGCGGGCATGAAACAGTCTCAGCTTCACATTCTCCCTTGAGGTAAACAGGTCCGCCTGAGTCGTGCCCCATTGGGAGAAGAGATCTTGTACTACCTCCAGCAGGAGAGACCACTCGTGAGACGCACCCCCTATCTGGCTTAGGGCATCGGCCAGGGTGTTGGAGGCTCCTGCCACATGAATGACGAGGAGATCCGCCTCCAGGCTGCGCACGAGTGACCAAATGCGGAGAGCTTCCCTGCACAGAGGCGGCTTAGGTAGTACATGGTCGTGGTAATGTCCATCTGGACCTGAACCACTTGACCCCATAGAAACGGAGTGAAGGCAGTGAGGGCTAGACGAACCGCTTAAAGCTCCAGCAGGTTGATATGACATCGGGACTCCCGAGGGGACCAGAGGTGTGCGCTCTGTGCTCCCCCAGATAGGCACCCCAACCCAGAGAGGCATCGGTCGATAGAGAGACTGTCGGCTCGGGCGGACAAACGGGATGCCCTCCTGCAGATGTGCTGGAATGGTCCAGATCCCCTGGGTCACTGTCACTAGCTGATCCAGCGGATCGAAGTGCTGTGACCATTGGTTGGCCAGCCCCCATTGAAGGGGACACATGTACCAGCGGGCCCAACGGACCACGCTGGTGCAGGCTGCCATGAGGCCCAGGAAGTCCTGGGCAGGGCCGACTGCCCAACCTGAAATGATTGGGCAAAGGAGGAAAGAACCTCGGCCCTGTCGCCGGGAGCCTGCTCTGGCTCAGAGAGTAGAGCTCTGCCCCGATGAATTGCATCACCTGCTTTGGCACGAGTTCCGACTTGGCCTCGTTGATGAGGAGGCCAACCTGAGAGCAAACCTGGAGGGCCAGATCTCTGGACTGCTCCACCTCCGCTCTGGAGGGGGCTGCAATCAGCCAGTCATCCAGGTAGGGATGCACTCGGACCCTTTGGCACCGCAGGAATGCTGTCACCACTGCCATGCATTTGGTGAAGACCCTGGGAGCTAGGGAAAGGCCGAAGGGCATGGCCCGGAACTCAAAGGGATCCCTCCGCTCTGAAGTGGAGGAATCTCTGGTGTGACGGATGGATTGGGACCTGAAAGAACGCGTCCTGAAGGTCCAGAGAACAGAACCACACGCCTCGTTCCAAGGATGGGATTATCTGAGCCAGAGTGACCATTCTGAAGGTCCGAGGCCTTAGGAACCTGTTCAGGTCGTGCAGGTAGAGAATGGGGTGCCAGCCCCCTGTCCGTTTTGGGACCAGGAAGTACCTGGACACAATCCCCGGGTCTGGAGGAGTATCCACCACCTTCCTGATCACCTCTTTTTCGAGGAGCAGGGCAGTATCGGCTCGGCGAGCCGACAAAGAGGCTGCGGACCCCGTAGCCCCCCCGAGGGGCGACAGCTTGGGAGGGCGGGGCCTGCTCGAACTCCAGGGGCAGGCCCTTTCCTACCACCTCCAAAACCCAATGGTCCGTGGTGATAATGGACCACGTGGAAAGAGTGGCAAGCCCGTCCCGCGGGAGACCAGGAGGGAATGACGAGGCTGGGACGACACCCCTCAACCCGTCACTGGGCAGGCTTAGAGGAGGGACCGGCCGAGGGACCTCCTGGGCCTTTACCTCCCTGCTTCCTGTTGCAGGAAGCCGCAGGCTTGGGTTTGGGATGCCAAGCGCAAGCCTGCTGGCCCTGGTGCTGGTGGGCTGGATGTGCTGCAGGCGCAGAAGGACGAAAGGACTTGTGCTGCTGCTGTCGGCAGCCTTTGTCCTTCTGAGTGGAGGTGACCTTCCACTCCAGGGCCGAAGAGGTCAGTCCTCAAGAAGGGGACATATGCAAATTTGTGCTGGGTATCCGCCGTGAAGGTGGATATCCTCGGCCATGCTCTGTGGCGCATGGCCACTGCGGCCGCAACTGATCTGGCACAGAAGTCTCCAATGTCCAGAGCCGTTTGGAGCTGCTGCTTAGCCACTGCCCTACCCTAGTCCCGTACCTGCCGGACCGTGGTCTGCAGGTCGGCCGGGAGATGAGGGATCACCTCATCCAGGGAGCCCATGAGGGCGTGGGAGAAGTGTGCCATCAGCATGGCCGAGCTGGCCTGGCGGAGGCCAAGGGAGGACGCAGCGTACACCTTGCGCCCGACATAGTCCAGCTTTTTGGACTCTGTCGGGGGAGCTTGTCCACATTCCTAGCGTTCCCAGAACGCCAGAAAACGCTGTCGGTCACCAACCCCTCGGCAGAGGGGTGTTCCAAAAAACTGGGCAAAGAGCCGTAGGGCTGATACTTCCTGGCCATCCTGGCCGAAGGCGCAGGACAGGAAGCAGACTGCTGGCAGAGCTCCAAGGCTGGGCCAACAATGGCTTCAGCCACCGGAAAGGCCTCTGTGGGTGAATCCCCTCGCTCCAGTACCTCCGTCAGGAGATACTTGGCCTGCTTGGATACGGGCTCGAGCTGCATCCCGGTGGACTCAGAGATGAGCTGAAGCAAACCCATGAAGGATGATGGGCTTTCGTCCATCGACTGGCCCCCGGAGGACTCCAGGTCAATGGGCCTGGAGAACTGGGAGGAGTCGGACTCCGAGGAGTCCGCGAAGAGCTGCCTGAGGCCTGAGCCACCCTCCACCTGCCGAGGACGGTCGGGAGGGTGACAGACAACCTGTGGGCAGGCCCTGACCCGACCGAGAGTCCTTGGTCGGCGTCCCCGATTTCAGTGGTGGAGGCGGAGGTTCCACCACAATCGGGGGCAGCTGGCTTCGGACGAACAACCGGCCCAGGCTTGGGCACCTCGGCTACAGTGAGGGGTTGTTCCGGCCGCTCGGGTGACAGCCACACGATGGCCGGGGAAGTCGACAGCGTCTGCTTGTTCCCGGACAGAAATAACTGCTGCCACATCAGGTCCTCGTAGCGTCAACGCAATTTGCGCCGAAGCCTCTCCTCTTCAGAGGAGGAAGACTAGGACGAGCGGCGGCGCCACTTAGCTCAGTGCCGAGACTGCCGATGTCCGAGGGATGGGCTGGACCGAGACGATGTCCGAGACAGAGACAGAGATCCTTGGTGTTTCCGAGGACAGGTCTGGGAAGGGGCCGGGGACACCCACTCTTCCCGACTCGGAAGCCTTAACCTGGGACTGCGGCACGGGCGCGAGCAAGTCCTCTGTCTCCACGGGAACGGTGAAGAAGGTTCCGGCAGACAGTCGACAGCCCGTCCGACGGGTCGAAAATCTCACCGCGGTCACGGCCGCCTCGGCTGGCTGGCCTGATGGGGATGCTGTGAAGCCAGCAGCCTTAGCCGCAATCTCGACCAAGACAAGTGTCGACTGTCCGGGAAGGGACCTCTTACGCCCCATGAACGCCGATGATTGGGACTTACCCTTGAGTTCTTTTGGACTGAGAGGAATGTCCCGATGGCCCTCTCGCCGTAGAAAGGGACTGGCAAAGCCCTTGAAAGAAGCTGGATACGAGGTACCCAGTGAGACCGGGATAAATGCAGCGACGAGAAGAGGATGGATGCGGCCTGTGCAGCCCTCCTCAGTGAGGCGATCTGCTCGAGTTGCTCAGCCGAGCCAGCTGCCCGGGTAACCATCGCAAGGGCCTCCTTCGACTTAACCGAGGCGACAAGCTGTAACTGCGCAGGCTCTTCCAGGACACTGGTCAAAACCAACAGCATTACTCGCAGGCCTACGGGACATGTTCTAAGCCGAGGCAGTAGACGCACGCGGAGTGCGGGTCCGTCCTGGACATCTTCTGCCCACAAGGGCACCGCCGAAATCCGGGAGTCGATTTGTCCATCGCAGCCGTGAGGGAGAAACTTGACCGAAGTCTAGAAGATTTTAAAATAAGTTTCGGGCGAACCGAAGAATTAGGATCCAGTCTACACGCAGAGCGTTAAGGAGGGAACCTGAGCTTCCAAGTGGTAAGGAAGATCTGGCGTCATGGGGTGGAGCCGAGAGTTTTACCACCCAGGTTGGTGGGAGGAGCCAGCTTAAAGACCTTCCGGCAAGATTTAAAGCGGCAAGGAACCTGCCAGACAGTGTGGATGAACAACATATCCATGTCCCTAGAACCTACGAGACAAGACTGTACATAGTGATTTGAACCACAAAGAAATACAGAGGAACAGCAATCTCCCGGCCGCTAACTTCACTTCAAGTGTGGCAACTGTTCTGTCTGTTCTTGCATACAGGTGGGATATGTCTTTTCTGTCTCTGCTAAACAATATAAGGTGCTAGATTTCACCACTTGTAGTACACAATCAGTTGTCTATTTGGCAAATGTATGTGCTTCAGCATTTATGTAGGAAAAACTAAAAAGAAAATTGAAGTCCTGCAGTATGGAACATTTAGGACACATTAGATTGGGGTCCAGAGAAAATGCACTTGAAAACAATGTGAAGCTAAGGGCCAGGGACACTTTTGTCTTCAGTGGCACTGAGGTGGTGTCACTTGGATTAAGAGGAGGCGACTTGGACAACTCTTTACTAAGTAGAGAGATTTGTTTGGCAACACAAGTTGAGAGCCAGGGGTTCTCCTGGTCTCAATGGACATTTTCAATTAGCACCTTTGGTGCATAAAAAAAAAAAAAAAAAAACAGGACCAAACAATGCTGTTTTTTCTAGTATCACTTATTGTCAAGTATATGCTGCCTGTTACAAATCTTATTCTTGCTTTAGTTGTACTTAAACTACAATATGCCAGTAGTATACTGTAAGGACACAGTTAGGTTTATATCATTATAAATAGAATAGCTTCACATTTTGAAGTAATGTATTGTGGCACGAGGCTCCTTTTTAATGTTTCCACCTATGGTAAATGCATCACCAGCGGGTGGTTTAACAGAGTTGGGGGTGGGATAATGCATTTGAAGAGTTACTTTTTATAAGGTGCAATAATTACAGATACAACTTTTAGCTTGTGTTTCAGTATTATTTGTATTTATTATATATGACAATTAGCATGTATTTACACTTTAGATATTATACCATATTCACTATTTATCTTTATGTATTTTGCATGATTGCACTTATTTTAAAGTAGAGCTGTTTCACTCTATTTACAGTATTGTGACATCAATTCTGACCACAAGAGGGGGCTGCAGTCTTGATAAAGCGCTGGCATGGCTCGAAACATGCATTGACACAGGTGTTTTATGTGAGGGTGCTACCACTTCTTTTAGCTCAATAAAGCAATACTTTTAATATACCCTAGCAGTGGGTTTATGCTGTCTCCTTTAGAAGAGTAGCAGATATTTCCTGTATGTTGGTTCTAACTAGTGGTCAGCACCATCTATTAGCTCTGTAGCCACAGTTACAACGACTGCGTGAAGGAGGAATGGTCTGCACCTCTGACACCCTGTTCAGTCCATCACTGAATACAGAGTAAGTTGGAGGACTGGAGGAGGGCAGATGTGGTCCCATTACATAACCGTGAGAATAGGGAGGTGGCAGAAAACTGAAGAAAGTTCTAAAAAACCTGCAAGACAGGTCAAGGGTTTGACAGCTGGGCTTCAATGCCAAAAATGTAAACTTATGTACATGGAGCACAGAAACCAAAGGGCCATGTATCATGGGGTGGGGGGGGGTGTTAAACCAGGAAAGGGATCTGGGGATCATCATATCCGATTACCTGAAGGTTGCAAAGCTGTGTGATAAGGCAGTAGGAAGGGAAGGAAATTGCTTAACCAGGAAAGGCACACTAAGCCGGAGCTTGTTTCCAGGTGCGACCTGGGAGCACAAGGAAGTTAAGCGACTTCCTCAGGGTCACAGTATGCAAGTGGGGGCTGTGGGATTCAAAACCAGGTCTCCAGGTTTGCAGCTCAGTGCCCTTAACCACTGTGCTATACTGCTTCCTTAGTAGGAAAGGCTAGTAGGATGCTGGGGTGCATAGGGAGGGGGTATCACCAGCAGAGAAAGGCAGGTAGTGTTACCTCCTATATAGAGCAATGGTGAGAACACACACACACACACACACACACACACACACAGACACACACACACAGACACACACACACACAGACACACACACACACAGACACACACACACACACACACACACACACACACACACACACAGACACAGACACACACACAGACACACACACAGACACACACAGACACACACACACACACACACACACACACAGACACACAGACACACAGACACACAGACACACACAGACACACACAGACAGACACACACACACAGACACACACAGACACACACACAGACACACACGAGACAGAGACAGACACACAGACAGAGACACACACAGACACACACACAGACACACACAGACACACACACAGACACACACACACACACACACACACACACACACACACACACACACACACACACACACACAGACACACACACACACACAGACACACACACACACAGACACACACACACAGACACACACACAGACACACACACAGACACACACACACACACACACACAGACACACACACAGACACACACACAGACACACACACAGACACACACACAGACACACACAGACACACACACAGACACACACGGAGTACTCTGTCCAGTTCTAGAGGCCCCATTTCAGGAAGGACCTACACTAGGTAGAGGCAGTACAGAGAAGAGCAACCAAAATGGTGCATGGCCTGCATCAGAAACCCTACGAGGAAAGACTTGAATTCAATAGGTACTCACTGGAGGAAAGGAGAGAAAGGGGAAACATGACAGAAACACTCCAATACCTCAAGGGTATTAAGGTACAGGAGGGTGGCATACAGTACAGAAAGAGATGCTCAATGAAAAGGGCACACAATATGAAGCTGACAGGGGAAAGACTTGATGTGAGGAAATATTTCTTCACAGAAAGGGTGGACGACGCCTGGCACAGCCTCCCAGCTGAGGTGGAGGGTACCTAAAGAGTTACAGGTTTCAAACCTGCATAGGATAGACACAGGGTGGACCTCTGTAAAAGGGTGGGGTGGCAAGGCCAGAGATCAGTTGGGGTCTCATAGCACAGTAGGTAGGACTTTAGGGCAGAACAGGTGGGCCAAGAGGTATTTTATGCAGACAGCTTCTATGTTTCTATAAATGACAAGGATGATGTTTAAAGCTTCTAATTTCCTTATTTGGGTATTTTATGATTTTTACTGTAATCAACTTTAGTTATGATATGACCACACATTATTTTGAAATTTTTAAATTAATAGATGGTGTTTTTTTCCCCCACCTTGTTTCTCCTAGTGGTCTTCTGTTTGGTATTCTTACATTCTCCCCCCCCAAATTTAATTTTTTGAATGCCCTTTTTACGTTGGTTGCGCGCATGAAACCAACATGTTGTTACAATATGGGATTGGGGGGTGTAGCTATAAGCCCACTGCTGTACACAAAACCAGGGGCCTGCAATGGGCTCGGCCAGTCGACATCAATGACCACTGCTATTGGTCCTGACACAGTCCTCTGCTAGGTGGACTGAATGGTCATGCACTTCAAAGGGCTGAAGCCACTCCAATCAGAGAGGGCTTTGGTCCTTTGACTTGTATGAAGCCCACGTCAGCAGAGTCAAACAATCCCAGAAAGACGACAACCGCAGCAGCTGGGAGGCTCCAAAAGACAGGAGATCGTTCTCACGCCCAGCTGCCATACAACTGGAGCTCAACCTTGATTGCAGAGGACAAGCTGAATGGCTGCGGTGCGTGTGGGAGCTGAGGGCGAGCCAGAGGTGGTGGCAGCGGCGATGGAAGCGTGCCCCTAACGACATCTCGCCCCCAAAAGGCTTCAACAGTCACTGGTAGCCACGGTGCGGCTTTGTCTCATCACTCCTGCCCCCCAACATTAGCCACAGAGCGTCTTTCTCTTAAGCAGACATTGGGGTGCCCTAATCCCCTGTGGGCAATACAACCCCCACTAAGGAGACACTGGGGAGCCCACTCCCAGTGTCCTCATATCTGTAACCCCAATAGTCCCCATATCTGTAACCCCCAATAGTCCCCATATCTTGTAACCCCCAATAGTCCCCATATCTGTAACCCCCAATAGTCCCCATATCTGTACCCCCTCCAAATAGTCCCGGACATTGGGGAACCACTCCCAGTGTCCCTATATCTAGTACCTGTTAAAAAAAAAAAAAAAGTTCTGACTTTCTTTACCTGAAAAAAAAACCATCTCTCATAGTCTCCCTGTCCCCATCCCAGCCCTCCCTCTGCACACCCTCTCCTTACCCCATACTTGCCTCCAGACGGTAGTGGTGTCATCTTCTGTGGAGCAGGACAAGTCTGCACTCTTCAAAGCCGAATGGTGAACTGAAGAATGAAGGTAGCGGCATATAATGGCAGTCAATGGAGTTTTGAACTTATGTGGATATCTCTGCCATTTTTTGAATTTTTACACTAAACTTTCAACATAGCCTTTTGGGATCACAGCATACGTAACTCGGTCACCGTTATCTCATTAAAATCGCTCCTAAAAGGTGATTTCACGTCACTGCGCTTGAATCACCTTTCAGGACTGATTAACGAATAGACAGTGCCAGTGTTCATGAGGTAGGGTCCCAAAAGCCCAGTTGAAGATCTGTGCAAAACTACCCAAAATGTCAGAATTACGTTGCAGTCACTGAAATATTGAACGCTAAGCGTAACTTTGGAAACTGATATTTCCACTCCAAATTTTCAACACACATTTTATCACACCACCTCGAACAGTACAGCTGTTAATTCTCACATCCTGCCCAAAACGTGTTTTCGCACCTCTGGCACAGAACTGCGCAGTCACTGTGCAAAATCACCTTTCAGGACTGATTAAGAAAACAGTGCCAGTGTTCATGAGCTGGGGTACCAAGAAGCCCATGTTGAAAATTTGCTGGAAAATTTCTCAAAATGGCCACGTTACAGAGGTTGGTTGACATTTTCCTACACATGCCGCGTTAACTTTGTGCTGTCCTTCCCTGCACCCTCCATTCCCCATCCCAGCATCCAATTAAATTCTCCCACTCCCTCCCTCTGCGTGCTCTCTGCCCCGCACCCTCTGTCCTGGCATCCATTAAACCCTCCTGCTCCCTCCTCTGAGTGCTGTCCGCCCCTGCACCCTCCGGTTCCCAGCCCTGGCATCCAGTTAAACCCTCCCGGCTCTCTCCATCTGTGTTGTCCGCCTTGCTCCCTCCATTCCCTGTCTCGGCATCCAATTACACCCTACCGCACCCTCCCTCTGCATGCTGTCCATCCTGCACACTCTCACAGACTGTAGCAGTCTTTAACCCAACCATCCTACCCTCAGCCTCTACTCCAAAGTCCCAAAAATTACTCTTGATTCTTGGCTCCTCTCTCTAGAAAAACATTAAATTGTTTAAAAATCAACACGGTCGGTATTGAAAAATGCTTGTTTTTTGTTAATCTAAACTGAATACAACATGCAACAGATGCAACAATACAGTTCCTGGATCATGTGAATGGATACAATATAGTATGACTCCTGTATTATCTGTAAACTATATGGAATTCCGAAAGGAATTTTAAAAGTGCAATGTGTAGGCCCCATTAATGTGGCTACAAAGTCCATTTAAGGGATAAGAGCCTTGCCACAGAACAGGCTTTTGTCCTGCTCATGGGACAATTGCAGAGTCCCTGGCCATTAAAAATAGAAGCCATCGGGTCCACCTATTCCTCTCCTTTTCCTCCTGCTGTCTAATATATAGTATAAGTAATCATTTTCATATTATATATGGAATTAACCCATGTCTTTTTTTTTTTTTTTTTTAAATGGTAGGAATTACCACCGTTAGCCCTTTTTTTTTTTTTCTTAATTTGATTAAATTCCTCCCTGCCCAGACAGCCCTCATTTGGAGGAGTGCCTCAGCCCCATCACCATGGCGTCTGCTGGGACCCACCTGCCCCCACCACGGAGTTTCCCAAGCCCCACACAATGGATCTGGTTCTGGTGGCATGCCAAACTGGTTGGGTGCTGGTCCTGGAAGCACTCCTCATCCTGCCCCGGTGTTTTTCCTCTGGTTTTTGAGCCCCCTGGACGTGATGTGCAATGATGGCATGGTGCATGCCATGCACTCCCACACGACATGCACCAACGTCTGCCACATCCTCAATCTGTTGTGGCACTGAGCTGCCTCCCCCAGCCTTCGCAGGCAAGCTTCGGGCTCTGCCACCCCCCCCCCCAAAAGAGAGGAGTTATTCGGATGTATGATTCCCCCGACCCTCTGACTCCTCAAGGTCATTCCTGACCTCTGGCCTCGACACCACACGGGCAATGCTACCGCTGCATCAGCAGGTTGGCTCAGTACTCATTTTTTTTTTATGGCTATTAGAATGCCTAACAGGCATCCTGTAACTGCATCTTTCAGCCCTCTCAGTTAGTATAAGCTAGTTAGTTTAGCTCCCTGGTTTGCCCACAGATGGAGTACTGCTCCCAGTTCTGGTCTCCTAGCACAAGGCGAGATCAGAGTTCTGGAGGGGTGCAGAGAAGGGCCAGCAGGATGACAGCTGGCCTTGAACACATGAGTTATGAGGATAGGCTGACCAACCTAGATTTCTACAAACTCGAATATAGAAGGCTCAGAGGTGACCTCTGCCTGGTTTTCAAATCCTTTACTAAAGATGACTTCTGGAACAGCTTAGGATTCAAACTGAGAGGACAGAATTATTTAACCAGGTCGCATGACTTACAAGTAAAAGGTAGGAGGAATAAAACAAAAAGAAGGGCAAACTGGTTTAGTCAGAGTGTTCGGTGTATGGCACAGCCTTCCTTTAGATGTTATTAGTGGTTGTACCATGACTTTCTTTAAAAATAGACTGGATACTCATTTTTCTGAATTAGGATTCCCAGGTTATCCCTTTGTGTAAAGGGCAAGCCTCAAAATGGGCGAGAGAGAGAGAGAGAGATGTGTATTACAAGTTCCCCGTTCCATTTATCTAATACTGGGAGAGGGTGGAAGTGCCTCAAGTTGAGCAAGCCCATGGCCTCAATCATTTATCTTACTATACTGTACAGGAAACTGGAAGATGCCAGTGCTTCCATCTTTAAAGCAAAATAATCACTAATAATCACTATTACTTTCTGAGCTGCTCACACCTCAGCCAAAAAACTCTGAAAACATAATATTTAGGTACTACTCAGTTTCTATTTAAAATATCTTGCATGGATGTCCTTCTCCCAATTATTACTGAGGAAATCTGCATGGATACATGATCTTTATCCCTTATGAGTTTAGCTGCCTCTATAGCTTACTCCCTAACTGAAGTCATAATCCTTTGTTATGACATCACAGTCTGTTGCCATGGGAGTAACTGATATCACCAGCAGAGCATTATGACCTCAGGCATGGAATAAGCAAAAAGCATAATGAACCCTTCAGGAGCAAAGGTCCTGTTGTCATGCAAATGACTTCAGTAATAAATAATGGGGGGGCAGAAATACAGAATGAATGTGAAATATAAGCTGAACTGTGCTGAAATAACAGTTTTTTTTAAAGTTCTCCTGAAGGTGATGGCTTCTCTAATTCTCTCACAAAAGTTATACATTAGTTTATGGTGCACTATCCAAGTCACCATTTTAGGTCTTAGTTTTTTTTTTTTTTTTATTATTAAACATGTTATGCCTTAGCAATTCCCTACAGTATGTTTTCTATTTCCCATTTAATTGTTGTAATTGCTCAAGAAACCCTACAGGTTTCTCTGAATGATGTATATAGAGGATTGTGTATCAGCAATCATACACAACAAGGCAGTTGTACAATTGAGAGGTTTCCATGGTAACCTGAGACCGAGCGCAAAGCGAGAGGGGTCAGTCATCATGGAAACCAAGACTGTACAACTGTCTGTGTTTGGTTGTTCGTATACAATCTTTTATAGTGTACGGGCAACCATATGTGGCACTACTTGATCCCCCAAACAGGTCTCTTAGAAAAAAGGCTTACTTTGGCAGCTGTCTTGTTCTGTTCCATCGCGCCACTTACATCATCATGCGGCCCACTCAATTGCACATGCGTGACCACTTTCAATGTTGTGCTGCACCGGTGATGTACCCTGTACAGTACAACAATGCTGTTCCAGGATTCCATGTGGAACAGCTGCCCACCATACTCTATACTGTCATTTATTACAGCGGTGCACCTTAAAAATCAGGGTATATGCTGGCCCAGTGCCGCTGAAGGCTGAAGGCGATGGACGCCTTACCTAGCGCCACGCCCGGCAACCTGGGTTAGGAAACTACCTCGGCCGTCCGGGGTGCCAGTAATGGGGGAGGTGGGACTGAACAGCCGATGGCAGCTCTCCTCTCTCCTTGGTGGATGATCCACCCCCCTCAGAAGTTCTGCTCCCATCAGGTGTAGGTCTGGTGGGAAGCGAGGGTGGGAGGGGGTGGCGGCGATTGCCAGGGTGGGGTGGAAGGGGCAGAGCGGTACCTGGTGTGAGTGTCTGCCGGGTCCCAAGTCAGGGGAAAAAGCCGCAAAACTAAATACAGAAAAATTCAGGGTACACAATAAGCACCAATAGCAGCCACTACTGCCCCTGTTGAAGACTCGTAGAGGAGGCAAAATGTTATGGTAGCACTTCAGCCAGCTGCTGCCTTCTGCAGTTGCCAATAATGCTCTTCCCCCAGGTACTGCTATTCGGACCCTTCATCTGTGGCATTTGGATAAATAAAATACCCAAGCACTTTATATTCCGCTGTTTATGACTCGATGCGCTACTGTTTTTGCCTTTCTTGTTTTGTTCCTGACACTTCAGGCACCTGAGACCTACAGTGTGCTAGCTTTTTATTCTTGTTCTTCTCTTAGCACCTATACGATCAATTTTCAGTCGATAACCTGGATCAATTTACTCACTCATGGCTCTGCCACTCATGAGTGATTCAGTCTGGGAAAAACAAGATAAATCATGTACATACTGAGCTGACAAGATATATTCCATATAGATAGACTGCTATTGTAAACGAACATTAAGGAGTCCTCCCACCCACAAACATCATGAAAATGGCACCAACACTTCCATTTTACAAGCTCTACCAGCTTTAGGGAGAAAGATTAATTACCATCCCAAATACAGATAAATTACTGAATTTTAAAAGTAAAAAGGCCAAAATTACTAAATGCTAAATATATTAAAAAAAAAAAAAAAAAAAAGGCAGAAATTTGTTGCATTGGAACAACGACTCCTGTGCAACAGCAACCATCAGTCCAGTCTACTTTGATATGGTATGTCATGTGCCAGTTAACACACTCCATCATATTCCTTGGGGAGAAATAAAACTTTAAAACCATCACCTTAGCAGTGTTGAGGGCTGCACCATAGCCAGTAGAAATGCCACAGCCTAAAAGGCAGACTTTGTCCAGGGGAGCAGCATCATCAATTTTAGCAACAGAGATGTCAGCAACAACTGTGTACTCTGAGAAGGTGCTGGTCCCCATGAAGTGGAAAATCTGTTTCCCTTTGCAGGTGAATCGGCTGGTCTTGTCAGGCATCAAGCCCTGTCCTTGAGTAACTCTGCAAAAGAATCAAAACATTTCAAAGTTAACATACATTATAAAAACGTACGCAGTGCAGTACATGTCCACTTCGCTGAAGCGCAAGGTAATTTGTTTGCCTTTCCTTATTGTTATACTCCAGGATCATGGGTCTGCATTTGATCCACAGCTCTATTCCCTTAATGTCATCAAAACTGGTCAGTATTAACCAGAGTACAGTGTCTTCCCTTGTGCCCAGCTTCACTTTTTTGAATCATGCATGGTCTAGGTGGATTAGGAAATTGGGCAGCAAAACAGCACATGAAAGTCAATGCTTCAAAATTCAACTAGATAAGAACATGAAAAACTTAAATGGCATACAGACTGTTAACACCAGGCCGGGAAAAGACCTGGGACTACTGAGCACCAGAAAACTTGAAATGGGAGCAGCAATCTGGTGCAGCACTTAGCAAGGCAAACAAAATCATGGCATGCATGAAGAGAAACTTTGCAAGCAGGGCAAGAGATATTACAAGGACATTATGCAGATCCTTGATCATGCTCCACCTTTGACTACAGTGTGCAGTTCTGGTCCCCATACTGGAGAAAAAAATTGCTCTCCTCTGTACCTTTTCCATTGTGTCAATCAAGAAAGTAAACAGCTTACAAAACGGGCTATAAGGATTTATCAGCTGAACTGGGATGGTTTTCCAAGGAAAAGAGAAGACTCTGGGAGACATGATTACAGTATTCAGGTATCTGCAAGGGATACCACCATCAGACCAAAAGCAGATTCTTCAAGATGCACAAGGATGAAAGAATGAGGCACAAGAAGATACTCAAATGTCACTAAAGGGAGGAAAATTAAAGGGAGACTGCAGAAATAATTACTTTACAGAACGGGTGGTGAACCCTTGGAATATAATTACCAGAGCATGTGGCATCTGCCAGTTTCAGACTAAACAAGTACTTTTAGGAAAACGGGGTGACAAGGTATTCCTACTGATCTAGTGAGAGGGGACTTAATGGACCACTGATCTTTCTTCCACTAAATATATACGTTATGTAGCAATCTCCTATTAAACTCTAAGAAGGAAGACTTCAGGACATAAACAAGGATAGAATGGTGCAGGGCTAAAAAAGAAAAGAAAAACAGTAAAAGAAGGGAAGTGGTGGCGCAGTGGAAGACTGCACGATTATAAAATAAGGGGCAGGAGCTGGATTTTTCGTCTGCTATAAATAAAAACTGGAGAAAGAAAGGTTGAAGAACAAAGCTAACCTGGAGGACTAGAAGAAGAGGCAATTAAGGATAAAGGGCAACATTCAAATATGTCATCAGGCACACAGGGGAGTAACACTTAGTATGAGCAAAAACACAGAAGCCTGTTTCGGGGATACATGCATTTCTTTTTCCTCAAAGTAAAGACCGTTACAAGAAAAACAGGCATATGAAAACAGAATTCTTGAGGACACAGAAATGAAATATTTAAAAACATTAAAGAAGCAGTATGTGTTGGCGGAAAAAAGAAATTACTCATTTCTGGCAAAAAAAATTATATCCATCCATCAATTTCAGTGCATTTCATGCCTGAACAGAGATACGGGTTTTTGTATTTTCCAAGTCACCCCCACCTGGCTATCTTCCTTCCGTCCCCCCAAGGCTTACACCACCACACAGTCTGCCATCTCTGGGACTCTGACAATCCACCTGTTCCCCCCACGGCTTTCCACATTGTGGCAGGAGTCCGTAAGGGTTCCTTACCCCAAATGGCTTGCTCGTTTTGGTGGCACTATGCTCAGTAGGCAGGGGTCGGCAAGGGTTCCTTAACCCCTTCCCCCGGATGGCTTGCTCATTTGGTGACACTATGCTCAGTAGGCAGGGTGGGGGCCCGTGAGGAGCCGTGAAGCTTCATCCTGCTGCCAGCTGTGTTTTTTGTGTTCTGTGTTCCGACTCAAGGACACTCCATAGAAATAATGCCTTGATGTCAGCATGTCACTGGATGTCCCAACATCTTCCATCGGTGCCCCCCCCCCGTGCTGCTCCTGGCCGCACCACCACCCATGGTCACCTAGGTGGCAGTGTTACGGCAGAGCAGGCTGACCTCCCTTCCCAGCGGAGAGCATCTGCTGGGACACTTGATCCTCAACTCAACCCCCACCGAATGGCGCAGATTAGCTCCAGCATCCAACCAGTGTGCGGAAGGTGAGGCATGAATGCCTCAGCTCTCCGTGCTATGGCAGCAGCCTGAATTTTTCAAAAGTAACTGCATTCTGGCCATGTCCAATTCGAATACAGTAAACACTGTGGTGTGGCACAATGGTGTTTACCATCACAAATGTGTGGTAGCACCTGCCCAATACATTCAAAGTACAACTCCAGCATCCAAAGTCTAAAAGTAGCCTTGAGAGAAGGATTTAAAAAAAAAAAAAAAAAACCTGCTTGTGGCAGCCATCTTAAATGACTTGAGTCATTAAACCTGAAATTAGCAATAAGACATTCAGGAGACTGAGCAACTGCACAACCACTAGTTGTGGAGTAACTGGTGTAGCAGGAGCACCGTTACGCTCACCTTTTTACTTTAACAGTTATACCGCCATTGCCTGAATAACTATGAGTTTCTTTGACTCTACTAGTTGAAAAGAAAGAAAAAAGGACTACTACACAGCCTACTGTCAGTGTTCTTTCCAGACCAGCTTGTGCTGCTGTTACCTGCTGCTGAGAATTCTTATAGTTCTGAGGTCATGCTACTGGTGCTCGAGTTCAAACTAGGTGGAGAAGCCCGCACAAGAAGCAAGAGAAGTACAGCTGTTACGCAAGAACTTACCATTACCTTAACAGTAGATCTTTGAGAGACTCTTACAGTAGGCAATAACACATAGGACTGAACTGCTAGGTGCTAGGACCACCCCGGAAAACTTTAGCTAGTAATGTCTGGCAGGGGACTGCCCATCCGGCATCACATGACTGATGTCAGTCCGGCGTTATATAGTGGGCGGTCCCTATGCCCACCTTCCAGTTCTCCCACCGGAGACCTAAGAAGGAGCGACAGAAGGAGTGGGCTACTGGAGCCAAGAAAAAGGCTAAAAGCAGCAGCAGCAGGGGAAGGAAGGAAGGAGAGAAACCCCTGCCTACTGCAAAAACCTCTCTCAAAGACCTACTGTTACGGTAAGTTCTCATGTAACTGTACTATCTTACTTCGAGAGGGCTCTTGCAGTAGGCAATAACAAATAGGACCGAGTCCCAAGCAGTGTAAGTCACGCAAAGACTGAACACCGGGGGGGGGGGGGCAGGAAAAGGTCTGCAGAAGGCAGGGTCCAAGACAGAAGGCCTTTGAGGACAGTTAGTCCGAATTCAGCCCTGCACGCCTAGAGGCAATGTCCAAATTGTAATGCTTACTGAAGGTGTGGACAGAGCTCCATGTGGCTGCCGCCACAAAAGTCTGCGGCAGAAACATTTCTGAAACAAGCAATAGATGCAGCCATGCCTCTGGCTGAATGCCCTTTAACGTCCCCTGGAAGTGCTTTGTTATACTTACTGATGACGAAACAAAATGCAGTTTGCCAACCATTTGGATAAACAGTTTTGAAACTGCAGCACCCTCTCATTTGGGCGTAAAGGAAATGAAAAGCTGATCCGGTTTGTGGACAGATGTAGTCTGATTTGTGTAACAACGTAAAAATCTGTGCACATCCAATGTGTTCAGAATAGCCTCCCCTCAATTAGAATGCTCAGGATGATACACTGGTAGGTGTATAGTCTGCTTCAAGGTAAACTCGGAAACCAGCTTTGGTAGAAACTTAGGATTTGTACACAGAGCCACCCGGTCTCTGTGGAAAATCAAAAAAGGCTCCTTGCACATCAGGGCCTGAAGCTTCCAGGATAGATGGTGCAGGCCGCAACTCGTGGCCGGTTCAAAGGGAAGTAAAGTGAGTTTCTCAAGAATGAAGTTCAGATCCCACGGAGGAACAGGATTCCAAACCGGGGGTTTCATGTGGAGGATACCCTTCAGAAAGGGTACAGGAAACCTCCAACTAAGCCACGGTCTTGCCGTCCACCGGAGTGTGGTAGGCAGAAATGGCACACAACTAGACCTTCAATGAAGAATAGCAGAATCCCAGGTCTGAGAGATGTAAAAGGTACTCCATAACCTGAAGGACAGGGCATGAAAAGGGATCTCAACCCTTAGAGGTTGCCCAAATAGAGAATGTCTTCCACTTCATGGCATACGTGGTCCTTGTGGATGGCTTTCTGGCCTCCACAAGGACTTTGGCGACCATAGAGGAGACGCCGAAGCATGCGACTGCTATGTCAGAAGGCGCCATGCTCCTGGGTCAGGAGGTTGAGGCAGAGGGGCACAGGAACTGTCCACTGCCAGCTGCTGGACCAGAGGGAACCAAATCTGGCGGAGTCAATATGGGGTGATAAGAATCATCTGTGCACGCTCCGCAACAGCGGGAAGGCATTCAAAAACCTCCCTGTCCAGCAAAGGGACAGTGCGTCTCACCAGATAACACCAGGCCCGGGAGCGAACGAGCAGAACCTGGGTAGTTTTGCATTGTATGGGGAGGCAAACAGATCAGGACTATTGATTGCCTCAATTCCCATTCGTGTGCCCTTGCCAGAGTGTGGCTGAGGGCATCCCTGAGGGCACTTTGAACACCCGAGACATGCACTGCCATGAGCAGGGGTCGATCCTAACATTATTTTACTGGCCGGGGGCACAGTGCAAACTGCCTCGGGCCAGTGCAATCGTCCCCCAACTTTCCCGGTTTGGCTAGTGCAATCTAACGAGTATTTGGGTAACGTTCCTTTATGGGACTCGCAAAGAAAATATATTTCAAGTTTTTTTTTTGTTTTTTTTTTTTTAACATTATGCTAGTGTTTGCGATCGCGTGTAAAACGTTTTCCTCCTCTTGACATCCAGTGGCCAGCACCGACTGGTTCCTTCAACAGTTCCTCCTCCTACTACAGCAAGTGGAGTGGGTAGTTTGGAGGGGCAGTCAGATCGGGAATAATGTGGCTGGCGGGATTTGCATGCAGAACTGCCTGTAGTACACTACATTATTCAGTCGACTCAACAAATGTCTTGGCACCAACAGGAAGAAGGAGCAGTTTCGGGATCCAGGGAGACCCACTCGACCAACACAGAGGGATCCAGGGAGGGATAACAGACAGGTAGGGGGCCCAAATTGTTTGCAGGCATCCACCAGGCTGAGAAAGAAAGTGCGAGTGTGCGCCTGCAATACTATCCCAGCGTCAGCCAAACTGTCTGCTTTTTATTTATTTATTTTTTTTTTAAAGCATAGTGGTGCTTCTGTTGCAACCAGAGTGCTGGGATCGGGAATGAAGGTGAAAAAGGGAGTGGGGGTTGGAGGCGGCAACAGGTTATGATTTGAACGGGGTAACCGAGTGTGATTTGGATCTGTGGCATCAAGTAAGACGGCAGGGTTTAAAAAAAAAAAAAAAAAGTTATTGCTGAAGTGATCACAGCAAGAAAAACTTATATACAATAGACAATGCAGCCATTGTAGAGTGTGTGAATCATTTGAGTGAAATGGTGTAGCTTAAAGATACAAGGTATACGCTGGAGCCCTTCAGATTAGACTGAAAGAGAGAAGTTCTCTACAGTCAATTTGTACAGTGTATTTCAACTGTCATATGCCTTGCTAATTTGTCACTAATTCGAATGTTGCTGTTCGAGAAGATGCTTCTAACTTATGTAACTGCTTTGTTGCAAAGTTTTTCCTGGGATTTGGGGGATTAATCTTATACCTGGACATTTTGGAATCCTGTGGGTTAATCTTTGTGACCTTAGGAGTTGTGTGCTAAGATTTTTTTTTGGGAGGCAGATGCTGAACTCCTTTTAAAGTAAACTAGAATGAAAATATCAAATCTCTGAAATATGGCCCACTGAACTGTTTAACTTGGCACTGTATTACATGAAAAGTACCACAGTGACAAAGTTAAATGTTTGAATTTGTTTTTTTACTGAAACTTGAAAATATAGAAACAGAGAAGTAAGTAAACTGTAAAAAAAAAAAAATACTATTCAGACATCCAACTGTCACTGTGTGCTTCTTTTCCTAAAATGTAAATGTTACACTTGGGGCTAGTATAATCTCTAGGGGGCCAGTGGAACAGAACCATCACACAAAAAAAAAAAAAAAAAAAAAGTTAAGCGTGACCCCTACATGAGCCAGAGGCGCTGTTTCCCAATTCCAAACAAGAATCACCTCCCTACATAAGAGATACAATCTCATGCCTCTCCATGTTTGTTCAGATATCATACCATACACACGTTGTCCAACTGGATCAACAGTGGGCCTGGAAGGCCCGATGGGCGTACAGCACCGCACGCATCTCCAGCATGTTTATGTGCAAGGAGAGCTCCCGCTGAAGCCAGGATCCTTGGGTCCCGCGATCCCCCAAATGAGCACCCCAGCCCTGACCAGAGGTATCTCGTCATGGTCTTGTCATGGTCTGGGTCGGGAAGGGCCGGAAGGGGACCCACCGGTAGAGACTGCCGAGATCCTGCCTCATGGGGATGGAGACAAGGATTCTGTGGTCCAGGTCGTCTGACCGCCGGTCCCACTGCACTCTAAGCGTCCATTGCGTAATACGCCATGCGGAGTCTGGCTAGAGGAACAGTGGGGATATGTGCTGCCATAAGGCCCAGAAGGTGCAGAACTGATCGGGCCGTAGAACAAATAGACTGGAAGCCACCTGCCTGGACTGCTTCTGTAATGTTTCTGCCCTATCTAAGGGGAGAAAGGCTTGACCCTGGGCTGTGTCCAATACTGCCCCAATGAACTGGAGGTGCTGAGAGGGTGCTACGTGAGACTTGTGGTAGTTCACCGTAACCCCTACTTGGCAGAACAAAGCCTGGGAAACTGACAGAGAAGTTTCCAGGCTGTCCCTCGACAGAGCCAACATAAGCCAGTCTTCAAGGTACGGAAACACATAATGACCCTGGCGACAAAGCTGCTGCCACCACCACTAGGCACTTGGTAAACACCCTGGGTGCAGAGGAAAGGCCAAAGGGGAGGACTTTGAACTGAAAATGTTCCCCCTGGTAGGAAAAACTGAGGAAGCGGTGGTGGGCCTGGAAAATAGGTATACGTAGGTATGCTTCCTGCATATCCAGGGTGCAGAGCCAGTGTCCCTCGTGAAGTAGTGGCAGAAGACCCAGGAGAGTCAGCATGCGGAATCTCTTGTATTCCATGTACAGATTGAGACTGCCGAGGTCCAGTATGGGTCGAAGGTCTCCAGGAAGAAGTGGGAGTAATATCCCCTTTCTGCTAGGCCTGGAGAACAGGCTCTATGGTAGACTTTGCCAGCAGAGCCTCAATCTCTTTTCTGATGAGCAGAAAGTGACCCTTCAGGTAGTGAGTCTCCTGGCAGATTTTCTGCAGGGCCTTCTGTGAATTCTAATGTGCGGCCTCGACTGATGAGTTGAAGGACCCACGAGTCTATCACATTCGCCTCCCACCTGGACAGGTGACAGGCAAATCTGCACCCTACTGGCTCCTCTGAAATCAGCAGTGGAGAAGGGGGGGACGATTTGCAAGTCAAGAGGTGGAGGGAGAGTTGGGAGTGCCACCCCTGAAACTCTCTGGGACTTGGGTGGTGGGGTGCAGGTAGCTGAGGGAGCCCAATGTTTGCCCTGATGCTTGGCGGACTGCTGCTTTGGAGCAACTGAGCAAGCGCATCTCTGACGTCACCACCAAAGAGGACTGAGCCTCTGAAGGGGGCGTCCAGGATAGAGGATTATACATCCTGGGCGAATCCAGAGACCCGCAACCAGGAGTGCCTGCGTAAGTAGACAGCCGTCGCAGTGCTTCGAGCCAAGGCGTCGACAGCGTCAAAGATCGCCCTTAGTGTGTGACAGCAGGTTATCTCCACTGTCCTGACCATCTGCTCCATCTTGGTTTTGGCCTCAGAATCTGGTAAGACCTCAAACTCAGATCTGAGCTTCCCCATAATAAGACTTCTGGTAGCATACCATATGGGCCAAATAACAGAGCCTTAAGTCCCAAAGTGAAAGACGAGTAGACTTTACGTCCATACTGGTCCAAGAGCCTGGACTCCTTGTCCAGAGGGAAAATGCACATATGTTTAGGCTTGGTAGTGCAGTCGTGAGCCGCATTAATGACAGAGTCAGCTTTCGGATGGGTACTGAGGTGGTCTTTTCCCTCCGTGGCATGATACAACTGATCCGCCTTCTACCAGATGGCGCCAGTGGATGACAGTTGCTGCCAAACAGTAGTGGCAAGGTCGTCATGAGGCCCCATCAATGGAGAATGAACAAAGGAGATGGCTCTGGCATGTCCAGGTGCTCCATCAATCTCTTGCGTTGGGGGTCTTGGTCTTTGGTCTTCCAACCGTTAGCCTCTTGGATCTTCCAGAGGATGTCTGTAAAGGAGGGGTCCTCTGGTCTCTGAAGATGAGGAATCTGACCCAGAGACAAAGACCTGGTGTTGGGGATCCTCTTTGATGGGTTCTGCTGCCCCAGTTCTCTTGTCCCCCACTACTGGGACTCCCGACATGGTGCCAGAAGTGGAAGGACGAGTCTCCACCAGAGAAAGAAAATGAGGGGTAGGAAATGAATAGAACGATGTAGGGGCCGTGAGCGGCTGATGTCAGTCCAACTCAGACCAGCTGGCCCTTGGTCCTATTCCACAAGGACTGGAAAAGGGCGTCATAATTCACCTGTGGCTGGGGTGCAGGAGGAGAAGGCTGGTAAACTGGAGGGTAACCCATTGGCAGATAACCCGACAGCAGATACCCCAGCATTGGAAACCCCAGCGCATGATAACCCCGGTGACTGGTATCCTGGCGTCGGATAACCTGGATTATAGAGACCTAGTGTTGGATAGCCCGGAGAAGGACCCAACGGCAGGACAGAGGGGCCTGAAGGGACCCCAAATGGCGCAGGCTGCAGAAGGGTTAGCTGTAGAGAAGCAGACAGGCAGTGGTCCCACGGGGGTGGGGTGGGAAGGAATCAGGATATTTTAATTAAGAAATCAGCACTCCAGGCACAACATTTCAGTAGAAAGATTTCTTTACTTTGTAGAAAATTCACTTTGTAGAAAATTCATACTTACAAAAATGAAAGGCATGCCTGCACAGTTTAAAACACTCCAATAAGAGTGTGAAGTGCTTTTCCAATTTCAGGCTCCAAAAACTAGTGTTTTCAACCTTGGCGCTTAGGGTCTCCTACCCCTTTGTCGGGGCAGACCCATGGGGGTTCCAACATCGACGCAAAAGGGCCGACGGGGGCCTCTGGGATCTGTGGCTGAGGGGGGCAGCCCCGGAAGTGCAAGGGCTGTTAAGTCCCGAGGGACCCAGCGTCTGGCCAGCCTTTGCTGGCTGAGTGTTTGGGTCAGCAGGTGGCAGCTCCTCCAGCTCTGACGGAAGACACCAGAGTCGATGAAGGGTTGTCCCAGGAGGGGGAGTCCTCCCAGAAAGGCTGTGGCTGAAGCGGCAGTGGGCGCTGGTCCAAAGAACCAACACTAAACCCCAAGATGGGGCAGACATGAGCGCCGGGGCTATGCAGCAGTCGACAGAACCGGCTACCGACTTATCAGCCAGACCGACTCCTCAGCCAAACCACTTGGCTTGGATCTGGAGTTAAGGGCCTAGGGGTGGCCGGAGCCTCCGAATCCTCGGAGGTCCCCACCTGAACCATAACCAGCGCAGGCAAGGGGACCAAGGGTTGCCCCGAAGGAGGGGAAAGACTTGGTCGGAGGAGTGGTATCCTTGCTGGAGGAAGGCTGCTCGTCAGCCTCGGTCCCTACAGGGAGTCGCGGCCTGGAGGGAGACTGATCACGGTCCTGATGCTTCTCCTTGTTGTCCTGCTTGGAGCCAGGAGATCCTCCCAGTGAAAAGAAGCTCTCTGCACCTGCTGCAGCTCCTTCTCCATGGAAGTCAGTTTTTAGTTTAAAGAGATGGGCTTCCAGGGTTTGTTGACAGCATTTCCATGTGGACTGGTTACATTTCTGGCAAGCCTCACAGTCCTTGATATGTTCAGGCAGACACAGGAGACATGGCCGTCCTTCTCCGGGATTTGCTTGCCACAGGTGCACTGCGATTCAGAAGGTGTTGAGAAGACGACATGCAAATCAGATGATGAAATTCAATGGTTTTTGAAAAAAATTAAGAAAAAAAATCTAAAGATTATACTTATCGAAAATGGCATTGACAGTAGCCATGTTCTGCGAGGTCTGACGTGCGCAGGCTGACGACAGGAAAGAACTGGAGCGCAGGCATGGGGACCACCCAACTATATAGTACCGGGCCAACGTTGGTCACTTGGTGCCGGGTGGGCGGTCCCCCACCAGACATTGCTAGCTAAAGTTTTCTGTGTGTCTTAGCGCCTGGCAGCTCAGTCCTGTGTGTTATTGCTTACTGCAAGAGCCCTCTCAAAGCAAGATCTACAGGGAGGCTCTGCAGAGAGTCGGTCACTCTAGGAAGCCCAGTTTCAAAATTCTCTAGCCATTCATTTATTAAAGTTTTAGTGTGTGCGAATTTATACATTTTATTTTTTTATATTGTCATTTGTCTGTGTGTCTAGTGTGGATAATGTGATTTATGGTTTTTGTCCATCTTCGTGTTTTGTTTTTGTTAATGTGCTGTAAATTGATGCATCCATTTAAGAATTATTCCGAGCGGATGTATTTCTTTTTTCCTGGCTAATATCAGTCTCCATATAATAAGTGTAAATTTTATATTTTTAAATCTGATCTTTTATTTTATATTGTTATCTACTTAGGATTAGCATGGATACTAGTGAATATAAGTGCACCGGGTATGTGTTATATGATCACGAGTTTTACTGCAATCAAAATAGCCCGATATTGGTTATTCAGGTTGCCATTTCCTGGTCTCAGCCTATAATCATTGTATCAAAATGTTATTTATTTTAAACACAGTCCCACACAAAAGATTAATATACAAGTTAGCCAGCCTTGGAGGGGGTCCCAAGGTGGTAGCCTGGGTAATAAATTAGCTGGACAACAGGACGCAGAGGGTAATAGTAAACAGTCTACTCTGAAGAAAGGGGGGTTACTAGCGGGGTACCATTCAGTACTGAGACTGGTACTCTTTAAATGTCTTTAAAAGTGACACTGCGGAGGGACTGGAAGGAAAAGTGTCTCTTTGCAGATGACAAAGATCTGCAACAAAATTAATACACAAGGTGGGGTGGAAAGGATGAGAAGGGACTTGGCAAGGTTGGAGGAATGGCCAAATGTATGGCAGCTTAGATTCAATGCAAATTAGTGCAAAATAATGGCCGGGGGGGACGGACCCAAAGGAAGAGTACACAATGGGGGGTTAAGATACTAATAACAAAAATGGAAAGGGATCTGGGGGTAATCACAACAGATTACCTAAAGGTGGGCACGCTACGTGAGAAAGCAGTAAGGTGGGCTGGGGGGGATACTGGGATGTACAGGGAGAGGCATCACCAGTAGAAAAACAGGAAGTTGTTATTTCTCTGTACAGACAGTTGGTGAGACTCCATCTGGAGTACTGTGTGCAGTTCTGGAGACCCAATCTCCTCAAGGACATAGGAAGGATGGAGGCTGTCCAGAGGAGGGCAACTAAAATGGTGCAGGGTCTGCACCAGAAGCCATATGAAGAGAAACTAAAGGAGCTTAATATGTATACCCTCGAGGAAAGGAGGGAGAAGGGGGACATGACAAACTTTCATGTACCTCAAAGGAATCAAAGTGCAAGAGGGTAGCATCTTTCAGAAAGATGTGCAAGAACAAGGGGGCACAATTTTGAAGACAGAGGGGGGACGGTTCAGAGGTAATGTAAGGAAGTATTTTTTCATAGAGAGGATTGTGGATGCATGGAACAGCCTTCCTGTAGAGGTCCTGGAGTCAAAAAACAGTGGGGGAATTCAAGAATGCATGGGACAGACATAAGGCAATTCTAGTGGGAGGTAGCAGGAAGTAGGCTGTTGGTTAACTAGGACCCGCAGCTTATCTATTAGGTAGAGAAATGGCCAGACTGGGTGGGCCAAGCGGACCTTAACTGCCGTCAAATTCTATGTTTATAAAACACTTGTCTGCTTAAAAGCTGCATTACATTCAACTGTTTTTAACAGTATTTAAACTACCATTAGTGGACTACGGAGCACAACTGCAAATGCTCAGTGAACACCCTTTATTGAATGCCCTTCTGCTTAACTATCTCTATCTGTCTATCTAATTACATAATTACCTGATCGACTACATTTAATCAGACTTTAATTCGTTATCAAGTTCATAAGGCACATGTGCGTCATTCCGAGTTCAAAATTCGCCATTTACCTTCTGAGAAAGAAGCAGTACAGATATGCACCGAGCAGCGTGTGTAGTATCTACGTGCTGGTCAAATTACAAAAAGCATTTGACAACAGTATATAGCACTTAGTTTACAGCATGGTTTGTGCTTAAAATTACTTGAAACTGTTTGAGGTTACTTGCTCGGAGTTATCCGAGACTGATCACAAAGACAGTGTTTTGCTTTCTTTTGATATATAACTTCAGGCCTAACTACAAGTAAGTAGGTCTTTTTTGTTTAAGGGAAAAAATTAGATTTTATTTTCAGCCCCTTTTAGTGGCCACTTTTTACTAAAGCCTGTTGATTGTGGTTGTGTTGCAGACAACATGAGTTAGCCCTCTGTTTTGACTTTTACCTAGTATAAGGTTAAATAAGTACATTACTATTCCAGTCTAAGTTCACCAGAATAGTCACAGATCTACAGTTGTTGCCGACTAGGACCTCTGCACTTCTGATTTTGACTCTGTCCATCTGTGCCTTACTACTGTGGGTTGACATATCCACGTAGACTTTTAGGTTGGAATTGAAGTGGAATGCTTCTTTTGGATGTCAACTGCCTCATGTGGTCAGGCAAATAAAAATAATCTATTTCTTCTAACAGACAACTGTCTGGTGGTGTCGCCAAGCGATGTTTCTCTGAGAAGTTGAACAGACATCACAACCTTTTTATCGGATTCTCCTAGAACCTTTCCTCGCACTTCCTTTTGAGAGACTCTTGAAAGACTGTACAGAGACCATTTAGGGTGGTGTGCTATATCTAATATTTTCAAATTTTACAGATTCTAATTAAGTTGTAGACCTATATTTTCCTAGTTTAATCTGTGTTTAAGGTTTGGAATCATATTTTAGAGGTGTAGAAATAGCAATTCAGAAAATTCTGTGGCACTGCAGAACCTGTTATCTATCCTACAATGCCGGTAGAAACAAAAAGTTGCAAAGGCGTTTTCCTTGAAAACAAATAGAATAAGATCTATACTCCTAAGCCCTTAAGGCAACTTGCACTTCGTGACTTTAAGTAAAATTCAACGATCACTAGTCCCTATGGAAACCGAAAAAAAAAAAAAAAGGGGGAATAAAACTGAAATGACTTCTACTCCCATCAGGAAAATCATAAATTTTGCACAGATCAAGGATATACTTGATGAGAATGATACAAAGGGAACTACAGAAATTCTTAATCATGCTCTGGATCTTAACATGAAACAAAATGAATTTTGCAGAGGCTTATGAAAATCTGGAATCTGTCAACCAAAAAGTAGGTGATACGAGGAAAACAATTCAGGATTCAATAAAAACAAAGAATTACCATCTGAATTGGAACAAAAAAAATAACTCAGGAAGTATAAAAATGAATTATTAGAACCACCATGTACCCCTGAATTAACATCATTTACATTAAATATCTCAAGATTTGGATGACTGGGAAGTTACCCAGTTGAGTCCTGAGGAGCCATGTACTGTACATTTGTATTAGAAAATAAGAAAATCTCTGGCTATTGCATTGAAGGACCCACATGTGGCTAATGTGATGCTCTATGAGCAACTAATTAATATAAAATCGGGGAAATGCACTTCATTGAAGGGATATGCACAGAAAATAAAATGACTGATCTATTAAAATTGGAAAGCAATACATGGACAGGGAAAAATTGCAAGACCTAGAACAGAATAACATAAGGGAAAACATACTTTCAAATGAGACAAAAGATAAAACTCAGAATCACAGCCCATCTCAGGATAAGATGCATAAAGAAGGAGGGGGATGTCCAAAATATTAAGGATATAAGCAAAATGAAGACCATTTCAAACACAATGTTAACTGAAGAATCAGAACTAGAATTAATAATGCCTCCAGATGAAAACATCAGAAAGGATAGTATAATAGTTGAATTAAAGAAATTAAATGCTACACGCTGGGAAAAGGGTGAAAAAACCACAAAGTCAAAGAAGGAAGAAAAACAAAAGCAAAAATGACTGGGGTTAATAAGGATAATACATACAAAACAAGAACAAAACAGAAGATAGTATCATTGAGGCAAAGTTAAGTAAAAACAAACAGAAAAACCTGAAAGGATGTAAAGGAAAAAAATAAGGATCATAAAACCGCTTCGCTGAAAGCCATTCTGATAGCTCCAGAAAAAGGAAAGAGGGGAAGCCTAGGGGAGGAAACCCTAGCCAAAGGGGCAAAAAAGTTAAAAGTAAAGGCCAAAAAAGCAGAAATAAGTCCATAAAGAAAACATTAGCAGGTAAAGGTGATCCCTCGATGGAGGACAGAACAGGTACAGAAGGAAGAAAAGGAGGACAAGAGAGGACTGCTATAATAAAGGATGGTAAAGATAAAGCTAAGGTAGAAAAAACTATGAGTAAGGCACCCTCATCTACAAAATCAATCTCTATAGATGAGCCAAATGGAACATTTCGGAATTGTTTTGGGGGAAAACCACAGGAAAGGACCATGTTCTACCCATGTACAAAGTGGGTATAATTCCTAACAAAATGGAAGAAACCTTAAATATCATGCTTAAAACAATTTGTTACAGTTTTGGAGGGAAATAAAGAAAATATAATTAACTGCATGAGTTTAAGTAGACCCTTAGACGACAGACTTGGTACTGGTAGTCTTAGACCAGTTTTATATCCTGAAGGCAACAGAAAATCAAAAAATGAAAATGAGGCAAATGGGAACAGAGATTGACAAAGTGGTTAACAAACACGTTATTCCCCTAGTATTATAGTAAAAAGAAGGGCATAAACCAAGCTTTTCCAAGGAGACCAGACACAATTTAAAACCTAAATTGGCAGAATTCCTCCAAAATAGACCAAGAATTCCAAATATGAACTTAAGTGAAAAGAGCAAAAAGATGGGACAATAATGGACAAGTTACAATTTGGTGGAATGATTAAAAAGATCTTCAAGACATAATTGCAAAAGCTTCAACATTAGACACTGGGGGATTAACATTTATGATAAACAACAAAAAGGACTAAAACTGAAGTAATACATAATTCAGTGCATTGGATAAATCTGATTGAAACCATAATACATTTACCATATTACAAAATCTCTGTGAAAATTGACAATCTAAGAAGGGCAACAGAGTAAATTTTAGGCCTAGGAATAATAAAAAAAAATAGAAGCAAATTTGAACTAAATGATTTATATAACATTATTTCTCGGAATGTCTCAGGAATTATAGATCAGATGGCAGATTATACAGTAATGAAGTATTTAAGATCCTTTGACTGCATCTGCCTCCAGGAAACCTGGATTAATTATGAGCTCAATTTGAATGGATACAAGTTGTTTATTAAAAATACAAAATGGGTACAAGAAAAAAAGACCAAAGACGTTTGGAAGAATGTCTGGTGGCTTTATATGGTGGAAAATTAAGAGTCACTGAGGTAACAGAAATTGAGACAACAACACATACTTGGAACAAAAATAGAGAGAAATAGAGTAGCAATTCTATGAATGTGTGAGTGTGTATATACACACACACACACACACACACACACACACACACACACACACACACACACACACGACTCCAATTATAATGATTTATATGATTTACAAACTGTAGACGAGATGCTAGACGAAATTATGAGTAAATATCCAGAATGAGGAATAATGATTCTGGGAAACTAATGCTAGGGTTGGACAGCATTTGGAGCCCACACCAGAGTTACCAGATTTGCCATTAGGAATTTTCCCATATAAGGCCATGCTAAAGTTCTCAAGATAGGAAGGAATCCAAAAGAGGGGAAGTATTATGTAATTTATGTCAAGATAGAAACTTTTACTTATTAAATGGAAGATTACTGGATGATTTTGATGGTAGCTTTACATATATAGGCAGCAAAGGGGCATCTATGATTGATTTGGTATGGGTATTGTTCACATTATTCCCTTGTAAAAATATAAGGGCTGGAAATAGAGCACAGCGTAAGCATAGGCCAGTAGAAATGTGTTTAGATCTGTGGCCCATGAAAGGATCAATTAAAGGATTCAGATAAAACAACAAGAATAAAAAAAGGTATCAAATGGGAGTTAACAGATGGAAAATCATTTAGGGATGCAATGAATGACTCAGGCACAGAGGAAAAAAAAAAATTACAAACTTAACTGACCCGGTTTGTTGTTTACAGGATCTGCAAATAGTTTTAAAGCATCTGTCCGCACTAATTATAAAAGGTTTCATGTACAAAGGGGAGAAAAGGTTCCAGGTGGTATGATAAAGAATGTAGATTGGCTAAAAAGTAAATACATTTATAAGACTGTTAAGACGCACATCCTCTAGGGAAAATAAAAGGACTCAAAATATCATAAGAAAGGAATATAAAGCACTGATGAAGAATGAGAGAGAAATTTAGGGAACAACTATGGAAAAAGTTCGTGAGCGGACGAATTGTCGCCGGACAAATTGTCTAGGACTAATGTTGTGGACTACTGGTTGCGCAGTCTAAAAGGCACCAGTCAAAATGTCATGTGGTCGCTAGCAACATAAGGCTAATTGTATTAGTCGAAATCAGGACAAATAGTCGCAATAAAACGGATCAGTTTCAATCACTTTATTCATTTTTTAAAATCAATTATAAAAAATACACAGCATAGTAAATCAATTCCACCAGCAATACATAGCGTACGTAGTATTTCTGTAACAGCATCAATTAATCAAATTTTAATGTGCAAATGAAGCTAATATGACGTGCAAGTAAGTGAAAATTATGTGCGACTAAAGCTGTTCAAATTACACAAGTCTGACATGCAAGTAAGCTAATATGTGCAATAGTAGATGCTGTCATTATGCTACATTCATTTCGATGACAGTTGCAATGTCTTGCAGATACTGCTTCTCGGTTCTGTTTTTTAAGTCCTCACAAATAGTGTGGAAAAAGTACAGTTACATAAGAACTTACCGTAACAGTAGATCTTAGAGAGGCTCTTACTCCAATACTTTTGATGCTTTCTTGGAGCCTGCTGTCCCAGTTCCACCTGCCTTCTTAGTAGGGACACAGCGTGCTGTTCCTGGCACAGTATTCTGGCGAGCTTAGAGCGGGTCAGGTGTGCTATTGACAGTCCCTGAAAATGCTCTGTGCCATGCCTCAACAGCATTATTGCTGCGAGACAAATCAGCAATAACTCGCTCATACTGGTTCCAGAATTTGATTGGGAACAGAGGTAGACTACGCTTTTTATTTCTGGTTAAGTGTCCAATGTGTGTGTCCTCAAAATAGTCCATGAGGCACTGTACATCCTCATAGTCCGTGTCATCCTGCAACATTTCGAAGACAGCTTCCACTCTATGTTCAGGCATAAAGGCAAGTGCCAGAATACACCTTACCTTATGCGCGAAAGTCTCATCCTGCATGTACCGGCTCTGCATCCCCCTCCTGCTGTACTCTCCTCCACATAGCTTGACGCAAGTAGAAACTACAGCCAACAAGCTTTGAATTTGGCAGCATTTATTTTATTACGTTGACAGCTGCCAATTCAAAGTCTGTCATGACCATCATGACATTGCTTGCACTTAGTTTTGCACCAAGCACGTCTTCTAAGTTCAGAAAGAACTTTCTGTATACGCTCTGACTTTGCCCAGGTAGAAGAGCATATACACACATGGCCTGTTGACACTATTCACTAGTGCATGAATTGTGTACAACTGATCAACATCTCTTGGTGCAACCGCAAATGTCCCATCGCAGAACCAGTGCTCTGACTGTTTAAGCACTGCAAGATCAGAGTCACTGGCAAATATCAGCATTTAGTCATCATTGACTCTAAGATAAGGGTTCCCCACTCAGTGAGTTCATACTGCAGCACAACATCATTGTGCCCTCCATGTTGCCGTTGTCAGCGAACATCTCACCGCAGTGTCTCTTGCGAGGGCAACAGGTGGGCATGGCTGACAGAAACTTGTTGCAACCCCTGGTGTACAACATTTCTTGTCAGCTCCTCTGACTCTGGCACACCGTTTCATGACAGCTCAAGCCGCTAACACCTCTACTCATCCATGAACGGGTGCATGATTGTGGTCGGAGAGAGGTAGTGTGAGTGTCAAAGGTATGGAGACTTGCACGGCAAGTTCTCTGTTCGCATCGCCAAAATATTTTGCCGTTTGCTCAGTCCTTCTCCTTGGCGTACAGAAAATTGTCCAGGGCAGCCGGACCGCCGGTGCAGTGGTTGGATTTCCGCATGCGACGCCGGCGACCCGGGTTTGGGAACGGACTCTGGTCGCTGGAGGGCCGGCCGGGGGGAGAAGGATGGAGCGTCCTAGGGACTGCTTTCCTTCTCCGGGGAGGAGGGAGGAGTCCGGAGCTCGGATGACCCCTGGTGGAGGCCAGGAGTCCCGCAGCTGCCGGCACAGGCACGTACTGGAGGCGGGGCAGGACGCTCCGCGTCACTGCACGACCCCGCCTCCCTCTGAAAAAGCCGAAAATGGACAAAAGCTGCCGGCCGCCCTCAATGAAGCTCACCACGGCCACTAGCCCCCAGGCCAGCCCTTCGACTCAGTCCGGCGACCGCGCATGCAGGCAGAGTGCCGCAGCCCCACCGCTGGGGGTAAGCCACGGTATCGGAGGGCCCGAGGCCGATATGGGGGGTGGAAGCCGGGTGGTCCGCGGACCGCTGAAAGTAACGGCGTCATGCTAGGGTAGGAGGAAAGAATAAAAGAAAAAAAAAAAAAAAAAAAAAGAAAATGTCCAGGGCAAGCTTCTGCTTCCTTTCTGTGTTCACACATATTCCATTGCAAGCTGTTTGACTGCATAAACTGTTGTGCCTCAAAATATATA
>CM057453.1:561305000-561325000 GCA_016271365.2 Neoceratodus forsteri | reverse complement strand
GGCCTGGTAACGGATGCAAACCGTTACGGCTGGGGAGCAGTGCAGTGTGACCACACTGTGGCGGTGTCCATTATGGGACCGGTACCGCTGGTCCACACTGCGGGAGCTGGGCGACCGTTATGGTGGCACCCGATCCCACAATGCAGCTCACGCTGAGCTAGGGGACCATTGCCGCGCGTCTACACTATGGCCAGTAACGTTACCAAGGCGTAACCGGTTTCATAACCGTTGTTGAAACCACCTTCTATGTGGTTTCAACAACAGTCACGAAAATGCCTTCTGTAACATTACAGGTGGAAACGCAAACCGTTGCGGTAACGGTTTGAGCCCTCTGTAATGTTACAGAGGCGTAGTGTGGACAGGGCCTAAGTGAGTGAGCTTAGTATGTGAAACTTGATAAACAAATCTACCTACTCTTGCTCAGATAAATAGTTTATTTACTAACTTCAGCTTGGTAGCGCTAGTTGTACTAGCTTGCTCAGTCTTATAAATAATTCTCATTAAGCGCTCAGTTTGCTGTTGGGGGCTCAGGTCTAACAGTCTATCTTTCTACTATTACCACTGCATTTTGATTTACAAAATATTCTAGTCTCTGCTCACTAAGAGCCCAGCTTGCTATTTTGGGGGGCTCAGGTGATCTAAAACTTATTCCTAGTGTACTGCTTCTACATTTTGACTTTAAAACATAATTATCTACTTCAGCTGTTATTGGGGGGCTCAGAGTTCTTAAAAACCAAAGAATACATACTGCTGACAGTACAGGTTACATTTTTGGTAAAAAAAAAAAAAACAGTATATTTATACCTTCTGGCAAGCTGATATACTGTATAAGCCTTTTAAAAAAAAGTTAGTTTTTCATGGATATTTATAATTTTGGTGCAGTAACCCCCAACTTTTGGCTTCTGACCCCCTACTTTGGAAGCAGGGGGTCAGACTGACCCCCTGATTTCCGACCCTAACGCAAGGCCTGCACATCTACGCTAGTTAGAATGGAACTGGGACAACTCCCAGTACAATGTAGCATTGAAGAAAGACTGGTAAAGTACTGGATAAAAGCACATGGCATGAATGAAAGCAGATTACACCGCACGTGTATTGAAGAAACCATCTCTTACATAAGCCTCCAGACAATCTTCCCAAGCCTAATGGTTACTGAAAAAAGTATAAAACCATGGGGATTATTGTGTTTATCTTTTTTTTTTTTTTTTATTTAAAGAAGTGGAAGGGCGACAGAGACAGAATAAGAATGATACATATACAAAAGAAGCAGGAACTGTGCAGGAGATATAAGAGCGGCAGGTGGTTGGTGGAAAATAAGAGACAGGGCATTTGAACCTTATTTGAATATAATTAAAGATTACAGGAGAAGAAAAATCTTAACCAAATTTAAGATTTGAATATTACGACAGTCAACGGATAACAGCCTTTTATGGACAGAAAATGCTGAAAGGAAAAAAAACTGCAAATGTAAATTTAGAGGAGGATAATATTACACACCTGATGATCCTGTGCCCTTTGTACAGTAAACAAAGGAATTATTATTTGGGCGAGATATTGGCAATATTGGATATGGAACCTACATATCGGGTTACTTGTATATTAAGATCAAGGTCTCCTATGGTCCTGGAGAAAGTAATCTTCTTTTGTGCATTTGTCAGTAACACCAAATTTCATATGGATGCTCAGGAAGAAAAACAATGATTGTAATATTAGTATGTAGAAGGAGAAGGAAGAATGGAAGGTATATTCCGTTCACATGTCATTAAATATGGGAATGTACAATATGGCAGAAATCTGTCCATGGAATGCAATAAGTGACTTGAGACTATAATAGTGTGTTTTGCACTCTATATATGCAATGATAATATGGGAAATGCATAAAACTCAACATATATTGCGTATGATCTTGTGATACATTGTTTGTGAAACACTATTATACATTTGTTCTTTGTGTTTTTTGTAGGATGTTTACGTAATGTCAAATTGTCAATCAATAAAACTGAACTGAAGACGTTTTGAAGTGAGAGAACCAATATACAAGTGATAAATTTAAGTCAAATACAGTAATGCTAAAAACTACATGATGAAATTTTCAACCAACAAACAGTGTTGCTTTAAAGAGCTGCTGACGCCTCAAGAGCGATTTTGAAAAACATGGTATTTAGCTGCAATTTAGCTTCCATTCCATATACATTCCACAGATTTCTCCACTCCATTATTTATTAATGAGGAAATTTGCATGAATTCATTATCTTTATACCTTATAGTGCATCTGCCTCTTTAGCTTACTCCCTTCTTCAAGTCATAATCTAGTGTTGTGACAGTCTGTTGCCATGGGAGTAACAGAAGTCACAAGCAGTGCATTATGACCTCAGGTAGGAAGAAAGCAATAGGAATAGATAAACTCTTCAGAAGCAAAGATCCCATTTTCATGCAGATTATACCAATAATAAATAATGAGGAGACGGAATACTGAACTAATCTGAAATACAAGGCGAACTGTGTCTAAATACAGTGTTTTGTTTTGTAAAAGTTCTCCTGAAGTCATCAGCTGCACTTTAAGAAGACTAAGAAAATAATACAGGATCACTGGGGGAGTAAGCTAAGGAAAGATGAGCTATGTTATGCTGTGGAGATGGTGGGGGTGGGGTGGGGGCACCTGACAGCACAATGAAAGTGCATTCTCTTACCGTGGCAACAACCCCAGTTCATGCTAACTAGGGCCATCCTGGGGTTAATCCCCATTTCCAAGTTTTTCTTCCTTTTTTTTTTTAATCTTAAAATTTTTATTAAACAAATTATTCATCTTTTATAAACAAGAGTGCATATGTAACAAGTACAGTAATGCAAGTGAACAGAAACAGGTCACAATCTGATCTAGAAGAAATTCTGCAATCCAAAGACCCTTAAATGCTAAACCTCAAAGATGGAGTGCCAGAAATTATTAAAAACAGTCAAGTTCACACAGTTGAATTCATTATAGGAGAGAAAGCAGAACAATGACCTACATAACTACTTACGCTAGATGGAGATTGGGCTAATAAATACCTATCATGTTTTATGTACACACTGGTTGAAGAGGACAAAAATGAGCCTGGGGAAATCTGCCTTAAATGTTATTGCATAACAAGTTTCACGAATGAATTAAATACGCTTCATAATAAAATCAAGGCACTTGCAGATAACCAAAAATGAGCTCCAAAATATGTTTAAAGATAACAGACACCCTCATATCCCTCCTGCTGTTGACCTATTAGAGCCATCAAACTGCTGCTTTTAGCTTGAATTCCCAATTAAACTATTTTGAAGCTGACCACAGGTAATAGCGATCAGAAAAGGCGTGCTAGGGAGAATGAAAGTACTGACACTCAATGATAATTGGACACTCATAAAAAATGGAAGTTCTCATAAAAGGGGTAGGAAAGCAATGGATTTTCCCCCCGACAAATCTATTTACACCCCTAAACAATGATCTTCATACTGATAACAATGAAGTAAACCAACCACCTGCGGACACAATTTCTGAACCAGAACTACAACAGATAATTAGCCAGAAGCTTAGTATAGATACTGTGTTAAACACTTCCCTATGTAATAATATTAGATCTGGGGAAAATGCACAATACAATGGGACAGAGTTACGAGGAAAGTAGTCTGGCAACTCCACCACATGGCTAAGTTGAAAACATTGTACACCAAGAAACTACCAATATGAATGTACAAACCATTCAGACTAACAATGCTGTGACCAATTCAGACAATATTTCCAATGGAATTAACATATTAGAACAACCGTCTAGTTGCCAAATCTATGTTCTGGGTGGCTCAATCATCAAGCACATAGATCGCACTGTTTGTAATCCAGACAAGGTCAACAGAACATGTAGCAGTTACAGGAGGTGTGTGTGTATGTATGTATATATGTATGTATGTATGTATGTATGTATATATGTATATACGTATATACATATATACATATATACACACACACACACACACACACACACACACACACACACACACACACACACACACACACACACACACACACACACACACACATATACACACACACACACACACATATATATATATATATATATATATATATACATACATACATACACACACATACATATATATATATATATATATATATATATATATACACACATATACACATATATACACACACACATATACATATATATCTATATATACTCTATCTATATCTATCTCTATCTATCTATCTATATCTATCTCTATCTATCTATCTATATATCACACACACACACACACACACACACACACACACACACACACACACACACACACACACACACACACACACACACACTTCAATGATGATTAATACTGCTTTAAAAAATTGCAGAGATAAACCACTTGTTATAATCCATGTGGGAACTAATATTAGTAAATCCAGTTTAGGTGATATAAAAAGATTACAAAATACTGGGTGAACTACTAGTAGCAAGGAATTGTGATATGCTTTTCTGAAGTATTACCAATACCTAGAGCAACTGAATCCATGATACTAAAAATTAAGGCTGCAAATAATTGGCTCCGTTTCTGGTGCTTGAACATGGGTTTCAAATGTATTACACACTGGGAGGATTTCAGGACAGACCCCCATCTATTCTCTTGAGATGGACTGCATCTCAGTGAGAAAGGCAGTAATCTCCTCGGAAGAAAAACTGAAAAATTTATTTTTTAGAAATTTAAACTAGTAGTGGAGTAGCGGGGGGGTGTACTAAATGGCCTAAACCGTAATCCAACAGAAGCTATATTTTCACATACTAAGCATACATCAGGGTGCATCATCATATCATATAATGTCAGAAGTTTAAACATACAAAAATCAGAATTGGAGGCAATGTTACTTCTAAATAACATATATACAGCAGCAATTACGGAAACCTGATGGGATAAAACATCCGCCTGGATAACTGAAATCCAGGGGTATTAGCTCTTCAAATGTGACCAGGCAGACAGACTTGAGGAAGGTGCATATATATGCATTCATAACAGTATCCTATCATATACAATCCAGCCTACTGAAACCAATGTGCAACTTGAAACAATCTGGGTTAAAACCGTTCCCCCAGGCCGTTCAGTAGTACTAACTGGAAACTGTTATAGACCATCATCTGCATCCAAGGAATATACTCCATTACTAAATGAACAAATTACTGCAATGTTTAATTTGATATAAAATTTATAGAAACGGTACAGAGAACAATGACTAAATATGTACCCAGACTCAAGGACTGTACATACCAACAAAGACAGTTAGAAACAGGTCGACACTCAGAGGAAATAAATAAAAGTAATAAATCTCCCCTTTGCCTTAAGATTCTCCAAAACCAAGCACTTATGGATCAGTGTAATATTAAATATAGTAGCACCAGGGGTAGTTTAACATCTCAGAATACACAAGCATTTGTCAATGCCGAATGTTGCTTGCTTATATGCACTGTTTAGGTATTTGGAAGGGATAGTACCATGCCTAAGAACTGTCATTACCCCCCAAAGATATCCATTGTGTCTTTCTGTTCAGTATTCAGAAAAGGGGGCAAAACCACAGCAGTTGCCAAGGTGGTGAAGAGGTGGACAATAGTCCAATATGGTGGAACGCTATTCAGCATGACAATCCATGCCTAGAATAGCGTTGTGCTTTACTCATTCCGTCACGATGGCTGTTGTGCTGCACTCAGTGCATCAGTAGTGCAGCACAACAAAATGGAATGCTGTCTCGCATCATAGAGCCCTCGAAAAGTGATTGTTGTCTGCCTTGTTGCCTCAGTGCTCTAAGCCAGAGTGCGAGGAGACAGCAGTAACGGTCAACAGCATCAAACCCCTCCAGAAAAAGTAGCAGTCAACGAATGAAATCCCGCAAAACGTATAATTACAATGTCCCCCGTATCCATCAATCAGCCATAAGCCCGACCGCGAAGATTTTCACAGGAACAAGAAAACAGTAGAACAAGCAGTTGTTGTGTAAAGGGTAAATGTAGCGTCTCCCCCCCATGCGGTGTAACCGCAACTGCCCATACACTATAAAGATTGTGTATGAGCAGTCATACATTATACAGGGTTGATTCTTGAATCTCAACTTGTTCTTGTAACAGAGGACCTCTCAAGCTTTGCTCTCTCGAGGTCTTCTGTTACAAAAGAAACAGTCGATACAAGAATAACCTAGTTGTGTATGACTGCTCATACACAACCTCTATTTCGCAGGCAAAAGAGTCCTGCAGGAGCTGACTAAATTGAAGGTGGACAAAGCGATGGGACCAGATGGCATACACCCAAGGATATTGAGAAATGTGAAGGGAGATAGCAGTACCTCTGGCAGCCATGTTCACTGAATCATTCACCACAGGGGTGGTACCAGAGAATTGGAGGAGGGCATATGTGGTCCCTCTACACAAATCCAGCAGCAGGGAGGAGGCAGGGAACTATAGGCCAGTCAGCCTCACCTCAGTAGTGGTGAAGATCATGGAGACACTGCTTAAAGAAAGGATAGTGGGGCATCTAGAAGCCATCGGAGCCCAGGACAACATGGATTCACAGTGGATAGGTCATGTCAGACAAATCTGGTTGATCTCTTTGACTGGGTGACAAAGAAAGTAAATCAGGGTGGGGCAGTGGACAACGCTTACCTTAATTTCAGCAAATCCTCTAACACCGTTCCACATAGGAGGCTGATAAACTAGCAGGATAGGCTGGGCATGGGGGAAGGGGGTGGTAAACTGGGTTAGAGCCTGGCTAACAGACAGGAGGCAGAGATTGGTGGAAAATAGGGTGCAGTCTGGGGAAAGGGGGTGACCATTAGGGTGCCGCAGGGATCGGTCCTTGCGCCAGTCCTGTTCAATGTCTTCATTAGTGACATTGCAGAAGGGCTGAAGGGAAAGATCTGCCTGTTTGCAGATGACACCAAGATCTGCAACACAGTAGATACCCCAGAGGGGGTGGAGAAAATGAGGAGTGACCTGGCGAAAACTGAAAAATGGTCTGAGGACTGGCAACTGAAGTTTAATTAAAAGTACAAAATTATGTACCTGGGACACAGAAACCCTGGGAAAGCTACAGAATTTTTTTGGGAGCTGACAGTTAAAGAATAAAAGGGCCTGGGATTCTTATTTCAGATTACCTGAAAATGTCAAAATGCTAAGGCAGCTGGGAGGACCAGTGACATGCTGGGGTGCATAGGCAGGGGTATCACCAGCAAAAGGAGGGAGGGAGGTAGTGATGCCATTATATAAAACCATGGTCAGGCCTCACATGGAGTACTGTGTGCAGTTTTGGAGGTCGCACCTTCGTAAGGATATTAACCGGCTGGAGATGGTTCAGAAAAGGGCAAATAAGATGGTACAGAGCTTGCAACACAAGACTTGAGGAGAAATTAACGGACCTCAATATGCACTCACTGGAAGAGGAGGGAAAGAGAGTATATGATAGAAACATTCAAGTACCTCAAGGGTATAAATACATTTTTTCCCTCCAGTTTGACCATATTAAGCTGAAAGCTTTTTTACATGTGCAACCTGGGAGCACAGGGAAGTTAACAGACTTGCTCAGGGTCACACATTATGCAACAGGAAGCTGTGGGATTCAAACCCAGGTCCGGTCTGCTGGATGTCGCCAGATTTTCAGCTCAGAGCCTTAGACCACTGCGCTATACTGCCTCCCTAAACTCCCTAGCTACTGAGAAGCAGAAGAAAGCTGCTACAGGTACTTGTGCCAGCTTCGGCGTGATCTTTTGTTCTTATAAATCTGTAATCTCCAGTATTTCAGTAACCACATGACCACACTGCCTTCTTTAGGCAATTTTACGCTGGTTGATGCCTGGTGTCAGACGGCAGACAGAGGGCTCACCAGATTGTGTTGCCATTTGAAAAACTTCATAGAGTGTTCTTTTACTGGGAAGTGTTTTGGAAAGCAGGTGAAGGTCTCACAATTTTTATTATGATTTCATCTCCTTATGTCTGTCCCCTTCGGTTCCCCCATCCCCACACCCCAATAGTCATCAGTGGCCACAGCTGCAGCCTTCTTGCTAAGATGGTGGGTGACCAGCTGCCTTGACAGTCTGAAGTCTGACGTCTTTCAGTGCCGCTTACTGGTCATCTTCCAACACAGATGAGGCTCTGCCAGCCCAAAACTAACTCAGGACAAGCAGCTTTCAAAGTGGGGAAGAAATGGAGTGAGCACGAATCAAGTACTCATTCAGATGTGGCGATTTTAAGATCAGCATACCAGTGTGGACACTGCAAATAGAACCCCAGCTCTTTAAGCAGCCTTATGAAGAGTAAAGACTTCTCTAAGCACTGGGGTTGCTTATGGTACTGTAAGTGGGCTGCATCTAATTCAGTAATTTACTGTACCTTACATCTGAATGTATGGTAGGCCCAACTTTAAACACTGCACCTGAATGAACACATGATGCCACAGAAACACCGAATTTGTCAGCAGAAAAGGACCGTTCAGCCCACCCAGTCTGCCCAAGTGTTCTCTACCTACTTGTAACTTCTGCCTGTATACGTCACTGTATGTCTTGTTCTGCCTGAGTCCATTAGGACCTCCTTGTGAATGAGCTTGCTCAATGGATTTTTCCTGCAATGAACTTGAACCTACTCCATTCTCCATAGCCCCATTGATCTCCATTGACCCCCTCCTTCCCCTTTTTCTAATATACCCCTATGTTTATCCCAAGCATGCTTCATGCCCCCTAACATTTTAGCCTCCACCACTTTTCCTGGAAGTCTGTTCAAGACTCTACCACCCTTTCAGTAAAGAAATATTTCTTCACATCTATCCTGAATACACCCCCCACCCCTGTTTCATTGTATGCCCTTGGTTTGGGTGCTCATCCTCATTTGAGGGAAACTCCCCAACTGTACCCTGTTTGCCCATGTAAGGTATTTTGTAGGTTATGATCATGTTACCTGTCGCCCTCCTTTCTTCCAGAGTATATATTTTGAGATTCTTCAGCCTTTCCTTGTAGGAATTCCTGTGAAAATTCTGAACCATTTTAGTTGCCCTCCTCTAGAAAACCTCCATGCCATGTCCCTTCTGAAATGTGGACTCTAAACTGGACACAGTACTCCAGCTGAGGGTATACCAGGGAGTGATACAATGGCAGCACAACATCCCTCCTCCTCCTACTGGAGATGCCACTCCTTATGCACTCCAGAATCCAATTTGCCCTGCCCATAGCCTTGTCACACTGTACTGCCACCTTGAAGTCCTCCAATAGGATAACCTCAAAGACCCTTTCATGTCTAGTGAGTATCAGTACCTCCCCCCCATCCTATACTCTGCATCGGGGTTCCTATACCCTAGGTACATGATTTTACACTTGTTGGCAATGAACCCCAACTAAGTAAGAAAATGGAATGGATTTGAATGAATTGTAGACTTTTACTCATAAGAAATGTGATAGTCTTTGTACATTAGCCAGGGCTGAGCTTGCTGAACCCTCAACAACACTGCACTGCAGACAGGAGAGATGTAGCCTGTTCTTAATTAACAAGCTTCCCACTGGTCACCTGTGACCCTCATGGGCCACAGCTTACTACACAAGCATTTGTCAAGGAGAATGGTTGCTTGCTGGCATTAGCAGTGGAAGTGCAGGAGTTAGACAGATGCAGTATAGGAATGGCAGTGAAGTACTGCACTGACGCCAACTCCACCCCCGCTCTGCAGAGATGGACAGGCATTAGGGTGTGCCTTTGTGTTGTCGTCCACAACAGTCACGACATTTCACCTCACCCTACCCTGCAGACACTGACAAGTGTCAAGGTGTGCCTTTGGTGTTCGGATTTTCACTCACCTCATTCCATAAGGAAATCTGTTGAAATGGGTGCAGTATAGGAGAATGGGGTGAACTCTGGGGCCAAAGAGTCCAAGGCGCACCTCGATGCCTGTCACTGGCTGCAGGGTGGGGTGGAATGGAGAGAGCATTACTGTCGATAATCCCAAGTCACACCCCTTACGCCTGTCAGTCCCTACAGGGTAGGGCATTATGCTCAGAAACCCTAATGCCCTGGCGTTTCTTGGTATTTTTACTCCAAGTTTTCAACATGGGCTTTTTGTGACCCCACCGCATGAACAGTGACACTATCAGTTCATTAGTTGAAAGGTGATTTTGCACAGTGACTGCGCCTTAGGTGGGAAAACACATTTCGAACAGGATGTGAAAAATGACAGCTGTACTGTTCATGAAGAGGTATAAAAATAGTAATGTTGAAAATCTGAAGTAAAATAAATAAAAAACAAAACAAAAAAAACAAACACTGAGTGAAGTCACAGACATGCGTAGAAACTGCATCTTACACCGTAATTATTTTGAGGTTTTTTTTTTTTTTTTTTAACACACAGATTTTCAACATAGGCATTTTGGGACCTCCGCACGTGAACAGTGTTACTGTGATTTTCTTAATCTGTCCTGAACATTGATTTCCCACAGCGCATCAAGCGCTATCTGCGCAGAAGTGCGTAACACATTTCAGTCAGGATGTGAAAAATGACAGCTGTACTGTTCATAAGGAGGTGGAAAATGCAATGTTGAAAATCTGGGTGAAAATATTACAAATTCATGGTTAAGGTGTGTGGAAACCAAGTAATGTATGAACAGTCATTTATGGATTCTTTGTCAAATCTTCAACATAGGCATTTTAAGACCTCTGCTCATCAAGTGTCACTGATTTTCTTAATCTGTCCCGAACACTGATTTTGCACACCGACCTCACCATTGTGCGCTACATGTGCGAGAACACATTTCGGGTGAGATGCGAAACATGACAACTGTACTGTTCATAGGGAGGTGTCAGAAATGACAATGTTGAAAATCTGAGTAAACATTAAAAATTCTCGAATTTAGAGCCAGTAGGAACTGCACAACACACGCCATAAACTGTCATTTTGGAAATTTTTTCACCAAACTTTCAATACAGGGTTTTCGGGGGCCCACTTCATGAACTGAGACACTGTTTTGTTAATCGGTCCCAAAAAGGTGGTTCCGCACAATGACTGCGAAGTCACATTTCGGGACCGAACAACAAAATGACAGTGACTGGGTTCATGAGGTGGGGTCCCAAGAACCCCATGCTGAAAACTGTAGTGAAAAAAAATTCCTAAAAATGGCAGAGATATCCACTTAAGTTGAAAAAACCCTATTTATGCCATTACTGGCATTTCTTCAGTTCGTGGTTGGCTTTGAAGAGTGCAAACGTGTTCCCGGTCCACCAAAGATCATGTGCTGGGCTCTGGAGGCAAGATGGGGTGGAAGAGGTGTGGTGGTGGGGGTGCAGAGGGTGGGCGGAGTTGGGTGGAAATTGGCAGACAGAGCAGAACAGTTCTTTATTTTACAGGGATTTAAAAAAAAAAAAAAAGACACCGAGGACAACTGGGTATGGGTTCCCAGGGTGCCACCTGGATGTTTGTTGGGCAAGGGAGTGGAGAAGATGGGCACCTCGTCGGCCATACACTGTGCTGGTGTGCATGAGCCGGGGAATTGGGCAGCCCCTCAGCACATAACAAAAAGGGGGGTGCATCATGCTGATGGGGACTTGACTACCCAGTGAGCAAATGAACTGGGGAGGGCAGCATGCTGACAGGGGACTGGGCACCCCCCGTTGGCTTTTTATTTATTTACTGAAATGTTTCACCAAGAAAGGCACACTGAATGGCAGATTAAGCTTTCAGTCAGCTTTGTGGGGACTGTGAGAGGCCAGCTGAGAAGCCGTCGCCATGGGAACACCACACAATGCAGCTGTGTAACTGGCTGCTGCAGTCAGGGATGCCCCACAGCAAAGACACAGTTTCTTTGAGTACAGTGGCCTGCTCATTAGCTGCCCTCATGGACAGCATGCTCCTCTATTCGCCGTGGCAGAGACCAGACCCTGAACAGGCTGCTGCCATTCGGCACAACACTACCATGCCTCCACAACCCGCTTGTGAAGGGAGCCTGACGCAATGCGTTTCTTGCACATGCATGCAACACAAAAATTAATAATATCCAAAGCTGCAACTGTCAAGAGAGAATTTTTATACAGCAAGAGCAGTTAGAGCATGGAACCGGCTTCCAATCAGTGGTAGATAACACTCCATTAGATACCTTTAAGAAATCTCTGGATAATTTCTTCTACTCAAACCACTTATTGGTTTAGTTACCCACTTATGTGGGGGACATTTGTGCCCCCTCATGTCTTTACACATCCTAGTAATTAGATCATAGAAACATAGAATTTGTCAACAAATATGGACAGCTTGGCCCACCTAGTCTGCCCCTTTTTCCCTGCCTATACTGCCACCTGATCACCATCTGCCTCCCCTTCATGATTCCCCTGTGCCTATCCAATGCATGCTTGAAACCCACCACTGTTTTCACCACCACTACATCTGCTGGAAGACTGTTCCAGGCATCCACCACTGTTTCAGTGAAGAATTACTTCCTCACATCCCTTCTAAATCCCCCCTCCCAACTTCACTGCATGCCCCCTAGTTCTTGTGCATGTTCTCTGAAAAATTCTCCCTTCCTATCCCTTATTCACTGCTGCGAGGCATTTATAGGTCTCCATAATGTCCCCCTCTCCCACCTCTCTTCCAGGCTGTACATACTGATCCCTCAGCTTCTCCTCACAGGTTTTTAGGTGCAGCCCCTGCACCATTCTAGCTGCCCTCCTCTGGACAGCCTCCACCCTGTATATGTCCTTCCTGAGATGTGGTCTCCAGAACTAGAGACAGTATGCCAAATGGGATATCACAAACGATCTATACAATGGTATCATCTTCCTCCTCTTGCTGCTGGTGATGTAGTTCCCTATGCACCCCAGCATCTCACTGTCCCTACCCACTGCTATGTCGTACTGCTTCTCCGCCTTAAGGTCATCCAATACCATTGCTCCAAGGTTCCGTTCCTTTCCTGTTTGGCGACTCAAAACCTCTCCCATTTTATACTCCATCCCTGTGTTTCATGGTGATTTATTTAAACAGGTACAAGTGCAAGAACAGCCCCCACAATTTGCTGTACGCCTCAAGGCATCCCATGGTCTTATAGGACATCCTCTCTATGAAGGCCTGATGTCCCACCACCTGCAGCCATTCTGCTGAAAAGGAGACCACAGTGGATCTCCACTGCATAAGTAGCAGCCTTTTAATGGCAGTATGTACGGAAATGGCTCACCTGGTGATGTAGTGAGTTTTATGGACTGTGATAGTAGTATACAAAAGGTGGGTCAAAACATACAGAGGGGCTTGTGGCCTCCCTGCTATAGCCAAGTACCTCACCCCAGTACTCCTTTATAGCAGGGCAGAACCAGAATGTGTGGATTAGTGTGACTCCAGGTGATCCACACTTCCAGCATCCATCAGGGAGGAGGATTCTGTACCAGCGGTGTGACGTTTTCATAAGTGGGTTGGGCTCAGATGTCACAAAATGATGTATTCGCATGATGCCAGCAGAGGTCCCACTTGAAGTCTGAAATATATCTCACTGGAGTTCTGGTTGCCACTTTGCCTTTGTGGAACAGGTCATGTGTCCATGACAGAACGGTACGTGTTGCCCACCTTGCCCTCAGCTGCACTGGCCCAAGTGAAGACAGCTTGTACTGTGAGACTAAGGCAGAAGTCTGTTGCTGAACCAGTGGCGTTATGTCACTGGGCTGCAAGAATTTCCTGAAGTGTGATTTCTGGAGACCATTTAATGTGGAAAAGTTTCCAAAGGAATGAATATATTCGGCTCCAGGTAGGCATAGGTCAGAAACTTTGACTATACCAGACTTTCCCCATCCTACACATCTGACAGGAAAGTTGCCTACTTTGAACATGGCATTACCCCATAGCAGGGCTAGTCAAAAAGGTTTGTGGACTAGGTGAAGGAGATGCCCAGTCTTCTGCCAGTAATAAGGGAGATCTGTAGGACCAGGTCTGCATCCCTACCTATATCTGGAGAGTAGAGAAGTATTAAAAGGGAAGGAGGCTTCTATTTTCAGCTGGGGACCATTTTGTGACCCGAGCCATAAAGGCCATGTGGTAGCCCTGAAATCTAGGAAGGTGTCTGTCTGCACCCCCCCAACCCCCGACCAGTGTTTTCATAACATAGCCCTGCTGAAATGAAATGAGGTGGTTTTCCTTTCCAAGGGAAATTAGTGTCTCCAACTTAGCAAACTACCTGTCTGGAATATGAAGAGATAAGTGAGTGCAGTAATTATTTTGACTGCAGCAATATTACCAGTCAGGATAAGTGGCGCTGCTTCGCTAATTCCACCTGTCCATCACTATACCTATGCCAATCTGGGGGGACTTTGGCCTGTATCCAGTCAGCCAAAAAAGGAAAAAGCAATACCCAGGTATGCAATCCTCTGGTTAGTCCACTGCCACCAAGTCCTGAAACAGTTCCTGCTTGCAACTGGTGTTCAGTGGGAGGATTTCAAATTTCCAATGGCCGACCTGAAGATCAGATATTGCTGCAAAGGAGAATAGAAGCAGTTCTGGCTGGCAGAGTGTATGAGGGGCATCAGCCAGGATGAGAAGTATGTCATTTTAATTTGAAAAGTTTCACCAGGAAAGACGTACTGAGCTGCTAACAGATCATTTCCTGTGTCTGGGGGTGACGGGAAATGGAGATATATATCAGGAGGTGGAAAAATAAGTCAACAGCAATACAGTGCATCAGAGGAGCATAATCATAAATACTGAAAGCAATCAGTAAACAGATGCATGTAGTAGATAAAACTGACTTACAGTAGGCAGGAGAAAAAGTACAGCTACGTAAGAACTTACCATAACAGTACATCTTCGAGAGAATCTCATACAGCAGGTCATAACACATGGGATATCCAGCCGCAGGCATCATTTCCTCTGGATGACTTCTCAGCAGTCGACCCTGGGACCTCCCCCTAATGTTTCCACGTGGTGTCAGTCTGGCACATACAACGAAAAAAAAAAAAAAAAAGGTGGGGGAGGTCCCAGATACTTCTCAGTGTTTTTCCATCTTAGTGACTGAAATGAGAATACACTTCTCAGGTCTTCAACGGGAACAGAGGAGAACAAAAAGACAGCAGCTCAAGATTTCTGTAAAGACTGGAGCAGGTTATCCTTCTGAAGTAGTAAGCAAGTGGGGAAGGCAGGAGGGGCAGCATGACCTGCTACATGAGATTCTCGAAGATCTACTGTTACAGTAAGTTCTTACACAACTGTACCATCTTTGAGGAAATCTCTTGAAGCACACCATAACACATGGGAAGATTCCCATGCAGCTATTATGCCCAAGGGAGGAGGAGGAGGAAGCGAACATTATAGAATTAGGACAGCAGGCCTTTGAGAATGGCCCCTACAAAACTGGTCCGCTTCTTGGAAGTGATGTCTAGACTGTAATGTTTTGTTAATGTATGTACAGTGGTTCCATGTGAAAATAGAGATTATAAAATCGCGACTGCAACTTAAGAGTCTCCTTTTCTGCGACAATATTAGCACTCGTACATTGTAGCCAATATTAGCTACCATGTAAAACAGCTGCTCAGCATACAGTGTACTCATAATTTACTTACAACTTAGTGAGTTTGTGTTTTGTTGGCTGCTCTTCAGTTAGTTCATTTTACTTAGTTTTACTTCCTGTTTCATGTGCATCTCACTTGTATCCCACAATGCCTTAGCCTAGCATTTAAAGCTACCTGCTCCCATCTGACACATCAATATCGGAATCGAGGTCACCACAGACGTGGAGTTTATCTCAAGCCAGAAGGGAAAGCCACTCGTTTTATTTTCAGGCTTTCTTTATCGCAGTGACAAAGAAAAAGGAGGAACGGTGTACTGGCGATGTGTGGATGCCCACCGCTTCAACTGCCTTGCACGCATCCACACAATTGATGGCAAGGTGACTGCTCAAATAAAAGAACATACTCATGTTGTGGATGCTGGAGGAGTTGGTGTCCACAAAGTGATGGCTAGTGTTAGACAGCACGCAAGAGGTTGTGTAGAGAGCACTTCACAGGTTGTGGTGCAATGCACTTCGACTGCACCTCACTCAGTCGCTGGCTGAGTGCCAGATGTACAGTTAATTAAACAAACTGTGGAAAGAATACACCAGGTAGAACGCAGTTGTCCCACTACACCTAGCACAGTACAGGAATTGGTAATTCCACCCGAATTTACATTAACTGAAGGTGGTGAATATTTCCTGCTGTTCGATAGTGGTAAGGAGCAGGACAGGATTCTAATGTTTGTAACCAGTGCGAATGTAAGATCTGAGTGAGTGCACTGATTGGATGATGGACAGTTTTTTGGGGGGAGAAGAGATCTACCCATCCAGAACCTGGGCAGTTCACCCCTCAGTTGCCGAATCTGTGCACTTGCTGAAATGTGCTAGTAGTTCATTTCGTAGTTGCAATTATTGAATCGCTATTTTGCCGTCGCTAAAATGTAGTCACCGTTTTCACAGGTAACCGTGTGCATGGCCAGTGTCTTGTCATCTGTCCCTGCAATGACAAAACTGCACCTGACTGCAGCAGCACATTTCTTTCATGTTCTTGGCTCTCTGAAGTCTACCATCATCGCCAGCATGCCCACTGGCTAGCGGCTGAGGGACACACCCACTAAAGCGTCCCCTGCATTGGCCACAACACTGACGCACCTTTGAAATGTGCTACAGTACTACCACAAGATGTTGCCTGCACATGTGCGCAAGCCAACATAAAAAAAAGACTGACCAACAGTACATTTCCTAGAAAGAACAGAAAGGGAATGGAAAATATTACTGCAGAAAGGGTGGGGGGGCAGTAGGGTGTAAGGTATGAGGGAAGGGAACCAACCCAGAATTTAAATATACAGGAGACACAATGGGGGAAGGCACTTGGCATCGAGAGAGGGAGTGAAAGAGCTGAGAAGAGAGCATTGGTGGGTACAAGGGAGGAAAAGTTTAAGGCAGACGACAAAAAGTGAAAGAGGGGGTCCAGTCTGGGAACGGAGAGCCACTACAGACTATGTCACCAGTGTCAAAAACAGGGAGAATCACCTTATAAAACAAACAATCTCTTGGCGGGCAAGAAACAGGATACTCTTTGTTCCTATATAGTGCACCAAGCTGGGGGTGGCGCTTATGATGTATGGGATCAATATGCAACAAGAAACCAAGATGTCGGTCCAGCCAGACCCCGAGACAGTTAGAGAGAATACATCCTCAATCACAGCACCATTAAGGGTGTGCAATAAAGGGTGAGAGGAGAGTCTGGTAAACCTCCGTCAAGTGTCAAAAGTCATGGAAACAAGTTTTTTGGCATTGAGGGACAGCTGGTTAGATTGGAACCAGTGCTGAATGTTGTCAAAGTCCAGGAGTAGCAGTGAGGTAAGGTCATGAAGAGGAGCCAGATGCAAAAAAGAACTATATCAGCGTACATATGAAGGGACACAGAGCAACAGCCAGAGGTTCCTTGGCATACAGCAGTGCACGATAACTGTCCCCTATAGTGAGGCCCTGTAGAGTTGGGTGTCGTATGATGGGCAGTGCAGGAGGCTCAATGGCCAGCAGGAATAGTAATGGAGAGAGGGGCAGCCCTGACAGGTGCCCCTCTGTAAAGGAAGCACTAGGGACAGAAGTCCATTTGTGAGAACCTTTGCAGATGGTTGGTAATAGACAGCATATACTCCCGTCATAAAGTAGGCGCCAATTCCCACTGCCTGCATAACCTAAAAGAGGCTACTCTGAGTCGAAGGCTTTCTCAAAATTAACTGTCGGTACAGCTGCGGGGGTGGGTAGGGATGTTGGAGGGTAAACATTGCGAGGATGTGGTCAGACCCTAGCCTACCCTTTATTAACCCAACCTGAAGAGTGTGAATAATTGTAGAAGCACAGCCTCCAGTCTCAGGACCCAGATCTTAGCCAGGACTTTAAAGGAGAGGGTACTGAGAAGGGTGCTCTAGCCACTGGTACATAAATTGTGGCTTGAGCATCCCAATCCCCAAAAAAAACCATGGTCAGAGATATTAAAATCTCCATATGTTGTACACTTTGTGCTATTTTTACAAAAAGATGCATATATGTCATGTGGGTACCAGCAGTCCCTGGCAGGTGTGTTTAGCTTATCCTGCCCTGAAAAAGTACAGTTGTGTAAGAACTTACCGTAACAGTAGATCTTCACGTATATTTCTTGCAGGAGGTCATAACACATGAGATACTAGCTGCAGGCATCATTTTCTCCAGATAACTTCTCAGCAGTTGACCCTGGGACCTCCCCCTAAAGTTACCACGTGGTGTCTGCCTGGCACGTATGTTGGGGGGGGGTCCCAGCTACTCCTCAGTTCTTTTCCATCCTAGTGAACTAATGAGAAACCATTTCTCAGGCCTCCGATGGGAGCCGAGGACGGAAATAAGGCAGCAGCTCGTGGAGTCGTGAAAGGTCAGGAGCAAGGAACCCTTCTGGAGTAACAGCAAGGGGGAAGGTGGGTGGGGCAGCATGACCTGCTGCAAGAGATACTCTCAAAGATCTACTGTTACGACAAGTTCTTGCGCAACTGTTCTGTCTTAGAGACCATCTCTTGCAGCAGGTTATAACACATGGAAGATTTCCAAGCAGTTATTACGTCAAGGGGAGAAGAAAGCGAACCATCAGAACTTGGATCAGAAGGCCTTGTAAAAAGGCCCGTCCAACAGCAGTCTGCTTCTTGGAAGCGATGTCTAGACTGTAATCTTTTGTGAATGTATGTGTAATAGACCACGTGGCAGCCTCACAGGTTTCTAAGGCAGAGATGCCCCGGAATCACACCATGGAGGCAGCCATGCCTCTGGTAGAATGCGGTTTTTTACAACCCCTGTAAGATTTGTCGTGTTTTTTATAGATAAAACGAAATGCAGTTTGACAACCATGTGGACAAGCACTGCTTCAAAACCTGAACGCCCTGATATCCAAGGGCAAAAGAAACAAAAAAGTTGCTCAGTTTTTTGCAACTGTGAGGTGCAGAGAAGATAAAGACTCAATGTTCTATGTACATCGAGACTATGAAGCAGGGATTCCCCTTGATTCACAGGCTCCGTATAGTACACTAGTAAGTGAACAGCCCAATTTTAATTAAATTCGGAAGCAACCTTTGGCAAAAACGAAGGGTTGGTGCATAAAGTCACCCTATCGTTATGGAACTGCATCAGGTAGACCCATTTCAGAGTTACAGGCACTAATTTGCAAACCTCTCTACCTGCAATGGCAACTAAGAATGGTTTTCCCAGAAAGATAACATAGCTCGCTGGATTCAGCAGGCTCAAAATTCAAATCCCACAAAGGGACTGGATCCCGGATGGGGGGTAAAGGTTCAGAATGCCTTTTAAAAAGGTTCTGATCAAAGGTAACTGGGGCAATGGTTTGTTGCCTACAGGTAAATGGAAAGTGGCAATTGCAGAAAGGTGGACTTTTACAGAGGAATATTTCTGTCCACCCTCTGACAAGGAGAGCAAATAGTCTAAGATGCTCTGAGGGGAACACTCAAATGTTCAAGTCCTGTGTAGACACACAAATGAAGCAGCGTTTCCACTTCATAGAATAGGAAGACCATGTAGACAGTTTCCTGGCAGCCTGGAGGACTTCTGCCACCACTGGGGACACCCTGAAGCACGAGAGGACTATGTCTATAGGAGCCGGGCATGCAGATGGAGGGAGTGAAGGTCCGGGTGTAGCAGGGAGCCTTGCACCTGGGACAACAGAGCCCAGCAAATCGGCAGTGGTAAGGGATCCGGTTCCGAGAGCTGTAGAAGCAGAGGAAACCAAATCTGTCTCAAGACCAGAACGGTGCTATGAAAATCATAGATGCCTCATCTCGGACCAGTTTGAGTAGTACTCTCTGAACGAGAGGAAAGGGCAGGAAGGCATAAAATCTTCCTGTCCAGGAAAGGGAAGGAGTCACGCCACACAGTTCCAGGACGTCGCCCGAGAGAGCAGTAAAAGGCATTTTTACATTTTGTGGAGAAGCAAATAGGTCCAACTCCGGTCATCCCC
>CM057453.1:561277500-561300000 GCA_016271365.2 Neoceratodus forsteri | reverse complement strand
TAGCTGGGACCTCCCACTTTTACATGTGCCATACAGACACCACGTGGTAACGTTAGGGGGAGGTCCCAGGGCCGACTGCTGAGAAGTCATCTGGAGGAAAGGACACATGCAGCTGACAATCCCATGTGTTATGACCTCCTGCAAGAGACTGTCTCAAAGCAGATCAGTGGAGTTCTGTGTTTGGTTACTAAATGCCAAGGCTCCCTCCTCCTTCTCCTAAATCTTATTTTTCCTCCTTTCTGTGGTGGTAGGGAGGCACCAGCTCTGTAGCATGTACTACAGAGACAAAGCTATAGCCCCCCCCTTCTGTTTTTTGTATCTGATGGACATTAGAAAGGACCAGATTAACAGGCCACTGCAGTCCAATGGTTTATAGCTGTGATTTAAAATTTTTTCACAATAGCATGAGTCATACATTTTGTAAGAGTTAACAAAACACACTGGTCACGGACCCAGGTTTTCCGCAATTCCGGAATGAATCGTGAAAACTGGTTGACTGCGGAAGTTGCAGCCGTCTGTGGAATTTACTGGGTCGACCGCGGAAGTTGTGGCTGTCCATGGAATTTACTGCCAACCGTGGAACGCCACTGCAGTTTGACAATCCACAACCCGGGCTTAACACAAGAATGCCCTTTGGTCTGAAAGTAGCCTACAATAAGACCAGGAGTCAGAGCATTGTTGCAATTAACCAAAACTTTGCCTAGCTGGTTAAATAATCAATCACAGAAGTACTCTGAACATATGTAACCCTATTCTTTAAAAGATTTGTGTTACTTGCAGTTGGCAAGAAAGGCTGGGAAGCCTTCCCTCACAAGGTGTTGACACGCATGTCAGGGCCTTATGGGGCCATCCACTGCATCAGGAATCTCTCAGGTATTCTGTCACTCACCACCACTCACATGAAAAGGTATTGTGCAGTGTTCCGCTGCACAGTCAACACCCTGTAATGGGACAGGGAGCCTTTCCTCACAAGAGGTTGATGTGTCATGGCCTGATTGAAATTGGATAGGACCTTTCTATGACAATTTTAGCTTGTTTAAAAAATATTTATAAAAACTTTTGTGGGCCTATTTTATGAACTAGCCGTTTTGTATCCTGCCCCCCCCCCATCCCATCTGCCATAGCCACAGACAGAGTCCATATGCTGTAATGTGACAGTACATTATTGTCACAGAAATTACAAACCACTGCTGCAGAGGTTCTGCAGCAAATGGTAACACTGCTGCAGAATTTGGTCCCAAAGTGTCGAAGAAAAATCGGGGCCTTGACTATGGTTTATTAAACTGTACATGAAGTTTGCTATCACTAATCCTACGACACCACACGCAAGAAGATTAACTGGATTTTTATTTTTAAAAATATCGGTCTGACTCACTTCTGCATGGGAAAGTACTGTTTAATATTGTGAGAGAGATGGTCCTGAAACTTTGGAAACTACAGTATGGTGATCTGAGATGACATCACAAAAATGTCTTATTTTCTGTTATTACCCGTGTATACTGGTTTTTACGACTACTGCAATAAGAAAAAAAAAGGACGATCTGGGCCAAGTTACTGACCCGACACTGTGCAGGGAACTAGTTGGTCAGGAAACTACCTGGCTATCCGTGACTGAGAATGGTAAATCAGGAAGAAATACAGACAATGGCTGCAATACAAGAAGGCAGAGTGTGTCCAGTCCCCTGGAGATAGCCAGAGTTGGGTTAGTTATCAGTGGCATAAGCCACAGTGACTGAGTGTATGCTACTTTGGTGGGAGGGATCAGAGTCTTGCCCCTTTCCCTTCGAGTGCTCCCCAGCCCTGCCCAGGTAATCATAAACCCTGTGATTATGAAAGGCAAGAGGGCAAACAAGAACTATACCTGCAGGAAAATATGTACCCTGAAACAACAAGAAGAAGTTCATATTGCAACAAGGTAGTTTCCATGCTTCAGGGGAATCTGGATGGCACAGTTAAAGTGTGTGTGTGTGTGTGTGTGGTGGGGCTAACTTCTTGAACATGACGAGGCTTCTCTAGCTACACAACTTACCATAGTAAGAACACACTCAGACAAAAAGTAAATTTAATAGTGGTTTACTGCCCTGGCTTTGACAATTATTCTGTGCATATCTAAGACTGCACCTGGCAGTCAGCAGGTGGAAGGAAAACGCCCTGGTGCTTTGGCAGTAAAGGCTTTTGTCAGGTGTATCCCTTCCATTTGGTGGCTGGGCTCAAGTTCAGATTTATACAGAATGACTGTCAAAGCCCTGGCAATAAGACACTACTGAATTCACTTTTTGTCTGAGCTTGGTGTTCTTGCTGCGATAAGTTGCGTAGCTAGTACCTGAAGCCTTGAAATTCATATTGGGCTGGTTGGAAAGGGAGAGGGGACCTAAAGAAGCTTGCACTAGGATTTGTACCTGCGTATTACGAGAGGTTTAACTCTGGCCAGTGGGCGCGTGCCTGTAAGGAAGGTATAAGCAGCAGGTCTGTATCTACATGCGGCAAACTAGTTAAACAAACCCCAACCCCCCCCCCACCTACACCCCACACCTAGCCAACACATCATACAACAGCCATACAATGAAGTGAAAGGAATTCTGTTTTATGCAGCACCTTTCATACAACTTGCATTTCAAAACACCTTAAAACACTCCAGGATATGGAGGGGGGAGAACACTGCCTTTGTTATATGCACAGGGAGATCCAAACAGTGCAGAGATAGATTACCGAGAGGTCAACCACAGGGCAATTAAGTAACTTGCTCAGGGTCACACAGTGATTAAGCAGCAGTTGAGAGTCAAACCTAGGTCTGCAAGTTCACAGCTCTGCACCCTAACTGCTAGGCCAAACTGCCCCCCAAAAATCAGGATTAAAAATCTTCCAGGACACTTCTAATTGATGGCCACAGAGTGGCTGGTATTCTTTACAGTATAGAGGTCTGCTCGAGTACACCATACAGCGAGCGTGCCAGCAGAAACAGACCACCCAGTCTAAGTCTGCTCGACTGTGCAGCTAGCACCCCTAGTTTGCAGTTGCCCACCCCCTCCCCTTTGTCATCCTACTGCAACCCCACCCTTCCCCACCCTCGCTCTCCCCTGTTCCTGTCCCATGCCCTTTAAAAGCTGTTCACAGATTTACATGATACCACCCATTCTGGTAGTGCATTCCATTTTGTTACCACCCTCTCTGTGAAACAGTGTCTCCTCATTTCTCTCCTAAATCTTCTCCCTTCTATTCTTAGCCCATGCCCCCCTGGTGTCCCTCCCCCTCCTTAGCTTAAATACCCCATCTGCCTCATCCTTATTGATTCCCCTCAGGATACTTGAATGTCTCTATCATGTCCCCCTGTCCCTTCTATCCTCCAGGGTGTACATATTCAGGTCTCCCAGCCTGCTCTCATACTCTCTCCCCTCCATTCCACATATCTTTGTTGCCCTCCTCTATACCCCCTCCAGTAGCCTGATATCACACTTTAGGTATGGGCTCCAAAACTGCACACAGTACTCTAAATGTGGCCTTACCAGCGACCTGTAGAGGGGTGATATCACCTCTCTTCGCCTGGATGAAAACCCCCTCACTATGCATCCCAGCATTTTGTTCGCTTTGAAGCCACTCTCCTGCACTGGGCAGTGTTGTTCATGGTCCCTGTTATTAACCCTAGGTAGTCCTTCTGCTCAGCGATCCCCAGTTGAACCCCCACCCAGACAGTATTCTCTCCTTGGGTTCTTCGGCTCCAAAGTGCATAACCTTACACTTTTGCATTGATCCCCAGCTGCCACCTCTCTGACCACTCCTCTAGCTTGCTTAGGTCCCCCTGCAGCTGCTTCCATCCCTTCCTTCCATCCACCACTGCTCTGATTTTGGTGTCGTCTGTGAACAGACTTACCTTGCTCACCACCCCGTGCGAAATGTCTGATATGAAGAGCCCAAATAATACTGGTACCAGCACAGTACCATCACCGGCCTTGGAGTTGACAGCGCCCCTCCCACCACCACTCGTTGCAACCTCCCACTCAGCTAGCTTGTAATCCAGTTTGTCATTTTTGCCCCTACCCCCACACCAGTTAGCTTCCCCCCAAGCCACCCATGAGGCACAGAATCTAAGGCCTTGCTGAAGTCCAAGTAAAGAACATCCACCGCATGACCCTTATCCAGCTCGCCTGTCACCCAGTCATAATACTGTATCAGGTTGGTTTGACAAGATTTCCCCGAAACAAACCCATGCTGCCTCACATCCTGGAGGCCATGGTCCTCCAGGTACGACACCAGTCTTTTCTTTAGTATCGTTTCCATGTGTTTGCACACTATGGAGGTGACACTTACCGGATGATAATTACCTGGTTCATCCCTTGGTCTGCTCTTGTAACTACATGTGCCATCCTCCAGTGAGGTGCTGTACAGATGCGTCAGCGGCTCCACCAATACCTCAGTCATCTCCCTCAGCACCCTGGGGATGATACCATCCGGCCCTGATGCCTCGTCTACCTTCAGTGCCCTCAGTCCCTTTAAGACTACCTCCCTCAATTCTTCCATCCGTCCACCTCCTCCCCACCCCCCAGCCCATGGTGTCAGCGGTCCCCCCTTTCCATGAACACTGAGCAAAGTATTCATTCAGTGCTTCCACATGTTCTTCCCCTTTTCCATCCACTCCCACCCTTTTTATATACTCACCATTGTCTCCTTGCACTTCCTTTTTCCCTGAGGTATTTGAAAAGTATCCCCCCATTAATTCCTCGCTAATCTCAGCTCCCTCTCTGGGCCTTGGCTTCTCACTTTTCTGGTCACCTCCCTGGACCATCTTGCATACTCCTCCCTGTCCGCTTCCTTCCCTGTTCTCCTACATCTCTGGCGCTCCTCTCGTTTTGCCCTCACCACCTCCACTACCTCGCTGTTCAACCAGCATGGTTTCCGTGCTCTGCTTCTCTTACTCTGTGTCTTGGTGCAGGCTTCCACTGCCTCTGTAATACCCCATTTAATAATATCCCATTTCTGCTCTGCATCCATCTCCTGCCTTATGCCCTCCAGTTTCCCTTTCAGTACTTCCTGCATCCTCCCAAAGTCCGCCCCCCGAAGTTTACCACCCGGGTTACTGATTTCTCTGGCTCCCTGCACATAGCGATATTAAACCATACAGTTTGGTGATCGCTGTCTGCTAGTGGGTCCTCCACATTTATTTCCCTTACTGCCTCCCTATTTGACAATACAAGATCTAAAGTGTTCTTTAGCCTAGTAGGTACACTGACCAACTGTGTCAGGAGACCCTCCTGGATCACGTCCAGGAACACTTGCTCCCTAGCACTGGAGGTGACCGGAATGCTCCAGTCAACCCCCAGCATGTTGAAATCCCCCACAATGACCACCTTCCCTTTTCTACATACCTTTCTGATTTGTCCTGTCAAGCTCCTCAGATGGGATGGTGGCCTGCATACCACCCCAAACCTCAGTTTCTTACCCCTCGAGTCTAGGTGCTGCAGCCAGACTGCCTCTGTTCTCCTTTCTTCCCCCTCGTGCATTTGATCCCATCCCTCACACATACTGCCACCCCGCCCCACGGTCCTTCCTCTATAATTTGTACCCTGGGATTGCCAGATCCCATTCCTAGTGCTCAGTTGCCACATTTGTGACAGCTGCAATATCCACCCTCCACACTGCCAAGAGTGCCTGTAGCTCAGCCGATTTGTTGCCTAAGCTTCTTGCATTCAGCGAGATCACCCTCATCCTGCCCCCTTCCCTTCCTCGCCCTCCATCTCCTCCCTTCTACTCCTCCCCTTTTCAGCTGACCCGAGTCCTTCCCTGCTAATCTGGGAGGGTAGGTTGTAACTCCACTCTATTGGATCCCACCAGAGACAGAAATGAGTAGCAGCGAATGCTATTAACACTCCACCGCCTATCAAAATTGTTACATTAGGTGGTAAACAGATAAAATCAAAATACTATATACGCATCAGGAAAAAAAAAAAAAAAAAAAAAAACACGTGCTACAGTGAGGGTTGGTACTGCTCGTGCTGCAATGCAAATTTTTTACCATCGTTACCTTAGCCAAGTCAAAAAGCTGACTAACATAATACAGTTTTCTTCGTGTCCCAGGTTAATTTGCTGCACACTGTGCAGTTTACACAGCAAATCACCATGAACAGAATGTATTACAGTCCTCTTGACCTGCAGACCACAAACGTCAGTTCTGCCTGGAAAACGTGCATTTCCAAGACATAAGGATACAATCACTGCTGCCCCTTCATCAGTATTCATGTGCTTTTAATGTTCTATGTGGTTCTACAACTGTGCAGGTAACAAAAACAAATGTGTACGAACCTGATCTTTTGACAGAGGTTGGTTTTGGGGTTCAAACAGAACTTGCATTCTCCACATTGTGGGATATAAAGAGGAATAACTCTGTCTCCTAGAAAGAAAATGGTATTTTATTAGCTGGAAAAATACGGTAAAAGGTCAGACTCTGTAGGCTTAATGTTAAAAGGATAACCTTAATTTAACTAAAATGAAGTGGCTGTTTTCAAGCTTCACAAAAAAGTTCCCTTCCTCATATTATGAAGACTCAATAGCCCACCAAGAAATGCAAGCTGCCAGATTGTAGCACAAAAACTTGAGACTTCCTACTGTCGCAGTTTTTTTTGCTGCATGTGGGGGATGCAAGTAAAGATCGGTTACATCGGAGACAGATTTGAGGACTTTATGGATATCTGTCTAGTGCAAATGGTAGACTATAAGAAATAAACTATAATGGAAGCCACAGTGCAGAGCTGCAGCAAATATGAACAAAGCAACAAGAAATTCATAGCTACACAAAGCTACAAGCCTAAAACTCATAAGATGCTATGTCTAAAAAGGAGTTACATACTTACTGTAACTGAAGATACAGTATTCTTAAATATATCTTTTCCACAGATTACCGCTTGGGGGTTTGAGGCGAAGCTGTCAGGACCCAGCAGGAGCCACAACTTTTCTGAGGGCTGGAGGCACAAGTATCTCCCTGTGTGCAATATCACTGCATGTGCCTGCTGGTATACAGCAGCACCAGCACACAGCCGCTTCAGTATTATTTTGTTGTTGTTGACAGAGGAGGAGAGTTACAAGAAAGTACCCGCACTAGCAGCCTAACCACTAGCTACAGGCATAAGATACAGCAGTTGGCCTGTATAAGAAGGACCAGCAACTCCAACATTAAGCAGTGTATTCACAGCCCAAACACATCCAGAAAGGCTGGAAGACAACAGCATAACACATGACTGGAGGGAGTCCTTGGGACTGAAAGTGGATCATGGTAATCCACAGAGAAGATACTGAGAAATATCTTCAGTTGCAGCAAGTAATTTTTCTATCTTCCAAGAATCAATCTTCTCTATAGATTCCCCACTTATGGGTCAGAGTACCAAGCTTCAGAAAGCAGTCCCAGACTTGGGCAGCTGGATTCCAGGACCTCCTCAGGATAATAATCCACTCAGAACAGTTCTGTCAAGGCTGGCATGCTGCCTATAACGAACATTAAGAATACAGTGTTTGATAAACGTATGCACCATGCTCCATGTGGCAGCCCTGCAGATCTCTACAGTGGGCACCAAAATGGATCATTGCTAAGAAGGTAGGTGTCACATATTCGCTCAGCAGGTCAGCCCTCTACTCCCAAAGTGCCAACCTCTGAGCGCAGAATTGTGAACAGTTTAACAGAACAAGATAACTCTCTTGTCTGTTTTGTGGGTTCGAGTCACCTTAGTCCCAAGTTCTGGAGAGATTCAAACTGTTAACCTTTTGTTAGCGTACCCAATTATCAGGCTCAGATAATTCTGTCTTCGGGGGCCAGATATCTTTGCCTACGGGCACCTAATCAGGTATTTCAAATGAACCCTTAGAACTCTATGCAAGGCCTTCGAGAACTCTTATCAGTTTCCCAGTTTGGTATCGCGATAAGCACATGCAGTGTCCACTATAACCATTCCAAGCTCCACTTATATAAAAAGAAGTTTCAAGGCACACCAGGCAGTTTGTTTTTAAAATATATATCTTTACTTTAAAATAGACAAAAATATAGGAAAACAGTAAAATACAAAACAAACTATCCCAACACCTACAACCTTAAAACAAACAGGTTTAAAAGTGCAAATTCCTACACACAGTCAGACTTGTCTTGTCTAAGGTCCTTACTTCTTAATCTTTCAGTGCTTCATGGTCTCTCTTCTCTCAGTCAGAAAAAAGAAAGTGAAAGTGAATGAGTCCATCTAAGGTTTGCTCAGTAGGTTTAAAAAACACAGTCTTGAGCCGGCCTTCTCTCCGAGGTCACCTAACTCCGCCTCTTGGTGTATTACAATTTATATTTTATAAACACAGGATGTCCCATTAAGATATTTAAAAAAAAAAAAAAGACGACCAAATGAATCGCCCCTCTTCCTGTGACTGGTCCAAACCGGTCTGTGCTCTGCTTACCCAGACAAAGGTCTCTGATGAAATGAGCTAGCTTCCTGGGACGATGGTCCAAACAACATGCATAGCAGATCAAAGGATTTCCCTGAGGGTATTATAAAATGGATATCTTGGTTTCTGGCTTCAAAGCAAATTTAACAAAGTAATTTAATTTCAGCTATCTGTAGTTTAAGCTACGCCCTGTCCTTTTGAGCTTATCCCGGGTGGAAGGGTGGTGTGTCAGTTTAAGCAAAGACAGCATTTTTCTTAGACAGTCCATCACACATTTTTTTTATATTTACAAAAAAATGATACAGGGATCAGAACCAGCTGTCCAAGTATGACAGGAGGTACTACCCTAATGGAGAGGGCATGAACGTTGCCTTCCAGCTTTGCCCCTGTCATCACACAGCAGTGATAGAGGCCATTCACAATCCAAGTGGAGATGTGAACATACAATGAAGCCAGCAGATAAAGGCCGAGCAAGTCTGCTAGAACGTGCAGCTCTCAGTGTTGTGCACTGATGTTGCTCCCCACCCCTCACACCCCCTTCCTTGCCAACCGATACCAGTGTTTTACCATTTCCCCTTCCCCATTTTGATTCTTTCCTTAAGTTTATCCCACCCACCCCTTAAATCCCCCACTGATGCCCTCGAAACCAGCTCCTCAGGCAGAGCATTCCATGCTGTCACCGCCCTCTCAGTGAGAAAGTGCCTCATCTCCCTTCTGAACCTCCCCTCTCCAACTTTAGACCATGTCCTCTTGTAATTCTCTTTCTACTTTTAAACAGGTCCTCATGACTTAACCTATTAATGCCCTTCAAGTATTTAAATGTCTCAACCATATCCCCCCCCCCCGTACCTTCTGTCCTCAAGAGGATACATATTGAGCATCTGTAGCCTATCCTCATAGGGCGTTACCCTCAACCCACTCAACATCTTGGTAGCTCTCCTCTGCACCCCTCCAACAATCGGATGTCCTTTATGGAGGGATGCCAGAACTACATGCAGTACTCCATGTGAGGCAGCACCAGTGCCCTGTACAGCAGCAGGATCACCTCACTCCTTGAGATGAGGCCCCTCGCTACACACCCCATCATCCTATTAGCCTTTGCTGTCACTTTCCTACACTGTGCAAAGTGATTCATATGGCCTGTGACTAGCACACCCAGATCATTCTCCTCTACGGATACCAATAACTGTACATTTCCCCAGTTTATAGTTAAATTCAGGATTTTTGTTTCCAAAGTGCATAATACTGCACTTCTTAGCACTGAAGCCCAACTGCCAGGTACCTGACCACTTCTCCAAGGTTTCTAGGCCCCTCTGCAGCACCCCCCGCCAATCCACCACTGCTCCCAATTTGGCATCATCAACAAACATAATTATCCAACTCTGAACCTCAACCGACATATCCGCTACAGAGATGTTGAACAACATTGGGCCCAGCACCTAACCCTGTGGGACCCCACTGATGATCTCCCGTGGTGTTAACTCCCCCCCTTACCACCACCCTCTGCTGCCTCTTATCCAGCCAGCTGCCAATCCATCACATCTTGGGAGTGTTATGTTCTTTACCCCTCATTCCGATGGTTGGTAAAGTATGTTGGGGGAAACCAGTGCTTAGTTCAAATGGAACTCAGACACCACCTTACGTAGAACTTGAGAGTATGTACACAGAACCACCTTATCCTCACGGAAGACAGTATATGGAGGATCTTTGACCAAGGCATGGATTTCAAACACTGCATGCAGAGCCGAGGACCACTAGAAATGCTGCCTTCCAAGTCAGGAATTTCATGCCACAAGTCGCAATTGGCTTGAATGGCTTATGAGAGAATGTCCAGCAAAAGACTGAAATCTCACCAGGTTTGCGTACTGGGGATATGGTGCACAAGATCCTTCCGGGGAACCTCCTGAACAGTGGCAACTGAGCCAGACTGCTGACAAGCTCATAATACGTTGAAACAGCAAATGGATCTTGACCTTGTAGTACTGTAGTCTTGATGAATCCAGCAGGAACACCTCTCAACTATCCCCGATTACCAGGGATGTCCCTCATTTTACAGCTCAAAAATTGCTCTGTCTCATGGAAAAAACATACTACCCACACTGGGAATGTGCAGCAGATTCCAAATTTAAAGCAAAAATTCATAATATTTTTTAAGATGCTCAATTAAAAATAAACTATGCACAAGTACACTCGATGGTTTCCAGTGTTCTGAGCTTGTATCTCCAAGTTTGAGGATGTGCCCCTCATTATGAAGGTTGGTGTCTCCCACTGTCCCTCATTTTGACTGTGTTCCAGTTTTCAGTGATAAAACGTTGAGGTATGCAGATTCCAAAACCTTTTAAAGAGGATTCTTAAAGGGGTCTGTAGGAATTTTGGAATACCAGACTGAAAAATGCCTTCATTTGGCTCCATAAGTTTTTCTGGTGGAGGGCTTTCGAGCAGGAAGGAGTACGTCAGAGAGACTGAAACAACTTAACCCTGTTCACTTCCGTCTCTTCAGGAGCCATGCCCGAGATGGAGGAAGCACAGGTTTGGAGGGAGTAGGCGGGCCCTGAATCAGCAAGTCCAGGCTGGATGACAAGTCTGATTTAATGACTGCTACTAATCGAGGAACCCATATCAGCTGGGGCTATCTTAATCACCCTGAGCCCCCCTACGAAGCTCCAGCTTGAACAGCATTCGATGGATGAGAGGGACTGGAGAGAATGCAGAACAGATTTTTCCACTGCAGTCTTAAAGGAGCAGTCCACCCAAAACTTGGGGAGGACACATATGTTGTGCAGAGTGTTTTGATTTGTATATTAAGTTGTTGTGTGTCCTTTCCCCCACCTGCTATTAAGAGTTTTCCCTAAATTAACCTGCTAGCTTTAGGGTAGTTTTACGACCCCTGGAGATCTCCATCTGAGACAGCTTAATTGTATTTCTTTGTCCTAGAATGTGCCTTGTCTCATGTGACAGTGATGTAGCAGAGACCATAAATCCAGCAGAAAGCACTGCTTTACAATCAGTTCACAACAGTAGAGATGGCTATATTTTAAAATCTATAGAATTCAGCCTAGTGACTACCCTCATCATAAAGGTCTTACTGTCCTGAAGAACTTTGCTGCTGGCAATTTTTGTGCAGTTTGTAAAGCTTCCAAGATATTTAATTTGTTTGGCATGTGGGTGCTGAATGTTGGGTCTCTGCTACATCACTGTCACATGAGACAAGATGCACTTTGGGAAGAAGGAATACAATTAACCTGTCTCAGATAACTATCCCCAGGGGTCGTAAAACTAGCAGGCTAATTTAGGAAAAACTAATAGCAGTCAGAGGGAAGGAAACACTAAAACTTCACATACAAATTAAAGCACGAAAATAAATTTGTGCTAATCTGCTGATAAGGGGTCTTCTGCCAAAATTTGATTGTGCAAATATAGTTTTACAGCAGTAAAACAACCAGTACACTCTGACTGCATCACGAGCCACATCAGGAATCAAACAAGTTTCTCCTGATAGGTTGGGGGGTGGGGGAGATGCCCTGAAGGTCCCTCAGTGAGGGGTGAGCCGTTGGAGGACTAGGAAGGTGAGAGAGAGAGAGAGAGAGAGAGAGAGTGGTAATGGGCTGGGTGGTTGCTGGCCAGGTAGAGGACTGACATCTGGGGTAGAAAAAGCCATTAAAAAAAATTTAGAGGCCTGTTAAAACTACAGTACTTTTAAACTAAGCTACCTAGCCCTTTGCTTCAGAGGCAATAAATAGTAACGAATGACTTGGGGCCTAATATTACCAGATGGCTTTAGTAAACAGAAAGTAAAACAAGCTTGTCCAACAAATATACCACTGGTGCGGACTAGAACAGCAAACAGTCCCTGGAGTTAGCAAGTAATTTCCTGCAGCATACAGTCGTGGCCAAAAATATTGGCGGCCTTGCAGTTTTCTAATAATGCACCATTCCTTCCAGAAAATTGTTGAAATTAAAAAATATTTTGGTATCCACATATGTATTTCTTTGGTTTGCAGTGGAATAAAAACACAAAAAGCAGAAAAATTTACTAAGTCTTAGCTTATTCCACACAGAAATCCTTAAATGGCCTGGACAAAATTATTGGCACCTTTTAGAAGTGGTTAGAAATAAATTAGATTTCAAGCAGGTGATTCTCCTTCACTTTGGAACTGAACTCACCTGTGGTGAGTTGCAGGTGCCTGCAATATAAAAATCACTCATTCAACCAGTTTGAATAGAGAAAATGACTCATTCTCCTGTTTTGTGTCACTGTGTGTACCGCTATGAGCATGGAGAAAAGAAAGACAGCCAGAGAATTGTCTGAGGAGGTCAGACAGAAGATTGTAGCAAAGCACGGACAATCTCAAGGCTACAAATCAATCTCCAGAGACCTTGATGTTCCTGTTTCCACTGTGCGTAATGTTATCAGGATGTTTAAGGCCCATGGCACTGTGGCCAACCTCCCTGGACGTGGCCACAAGAGAAAACTTGATCGAAGAGTGCAGTGCAGGATTGTTCGAATGGTGGAGAAAGCACCTCGATCAACTGCCAAACAGATTCAAGCTGACCTTCAGACACAAGGTACGACAGTTTCAACTCGCACCATCCGTCGCCAACTCAATGAAAGGGGGTTATATGGTAGGAGGCCCAGGAGGACCCCACTGCTGAGAGAGAGAGAGAGAGAGAGAGAGGAGACAGACAGAGACAGACACACAAAGCCCAACTAGGGTTTGCAAAAACACACCTGAACAAGCTGAAATCCTTCTGGGAGAATGTCCTGTGGACAGATGAGACCAAATTAGAGCATTTTGGTAAAGCACATCATCTCTATGTTTACAGAAAACAAAATGAAGCCTTCAAAGAAAAGAACACCTTCCCTATAGTCAAACATGGAGGAGCATCAGTGATGTTTTGGTGTTGCTGTGCTGCCTCTGGCACTGGGTGCCTTGAACGTGTGCATGGCATCATGAAATCTGGAGATTACCAGGCCATTTTGGAGCGCAATGTTGAACCCAGTGTCAGAAAGCTGGGTCTCCGTCGAAGGTCATGGGTCTTCCAGCAGGACAATGACCCCAAACACTTCAAAAAGCACCCCGGAATGGTTCAAGACAAGACGCTGGACTGTTCTGAAGTGGCCAGCAATGAGTCCAGATCTAAATCCCATTGAAAACCTGTGGAGAGATCTGAAACACAGCAGTTGGAAGAAGGCACCCTTCAAATCTGGGAGAACTGGAGCAGTTTGCACAAGAAGAGTGGGCCAAACTGCCAGTAGAGAGGTGCAGGAAGCTCATCCATGGCTACAGGAAGCGGTTGATTGCAGTTATTTTGACCAAAGGCTGTGCTACCAAATATTAAGTCTAGGGTGTCAATTTTGTCAATGCCATTTCTTTTCATTTTCTTGGGGTTATCATCTCTGATGACCTCAAGGTAGGAAAACAGTGTGACAAGGCAGCAGGTAAAGCAAATAGGATGCTGGGATGTATAGGAAGGGGCATCACCAGCAGGAAGAGGGAGGTCATAATTCCTCTATACAAGACACTAGTGAGGCTCCACCTGGAGTACAGTGTACAGTTCTGGAGACCATACCTACGTAAGGACACAGACAGGGTAGAGAAGGTTCAGAGGAGGGCACCAAAGATGGTGCATGGATTGCATCACAAGTCCTATGAAGACAGGTTGAAGGAACTGAACATGTACTCCCTGGAGGGAGAGAGGGGATATGATAGAGACATACAAGTATCTCACAGGGAGGAACAGGGTGCAGGAATACACTATTTTTAAGCGAAAAAGATGTACCAGGACTAGAGGGCATGGGATGAAGTTGGAGGGAGGACGATTCAGAGGAAACATGAGGAAGAATTTCTTCACAGAGCGGTGGTGGACAAGTGGAATACCCTGCCAGAGGAAGTGGTGGGGGCTGAAACAATCACGGGATTTAAGAATGCATGGGATAGACAAAGGAATTCTGGAGGTCAGGGGTAAGGGGCAACAGACTTCTAGGAAAACAAACTGAACTTACAAGCTCAAATGGGCAGACTGGGTGGGCCATAGGCCCTTATCTGCCGACACTGTCTATGTATCTATGTATCTATGTAAAAGGATATATTAAATTCTGAATCAAAAACAAAGATTCTGTAATATTAACAGAGAAATAAAGAATTGTGGAAACCAAATATTGTACTGTTAATTTCAACTTATTTTAGAAGAAACTGAGTTATTTGACAAAGTACAAGGGCACCAATATTTTTGGCCACGACTGTATATGTCATCTATCAAATCAAAGCACTGCCTTAAAATAAATACAAACAGACCACTTCTCAGTACAGTTTAGCCCCTGCAAGGCATATTTTAAATCAAGGATGGAAATGAGAAACGAAAAAAGTGTGGCCCACTGGGGATTGAACCTCAGACCTCTGGTATGTCATTCCAGCACTCTAATCATTAGGCTACAGGCTCACATGGTCAGAGTGCCAGAGGAACTTACTTAAAAGAAACACTACTCTCTCATGGATGTTAAATTTTAATGACTGGGGATCAAAACTTTATTTTTCTGTTGCTAATAGTCCTGTGGAATTATCCAGGGTGCCACTCATTTTCCATTTGTTGAAAGTTAGTTTGTTCCTGAGAAGCCGAAATAGCAGTGAGGGCATGTCATGAATAGTTGTTGCAAATTTTATTACCCAGGATAGCCCAGCTGAGATGCAGTATAATTTCCAGTGAGGTCCTGCTTCTACCAAATTCTGCAGCTGGATGGACTGAAGCACCAAGAGGCTGACCTACTGACTGTCACATACATTTGTCTCTTGCAGGGTTTGAACCTATAATCTCCTGGTTACCAAGTCAGCACTCTAAGCACTACACCTTAAAGCCTCTAAGTTTGTGCAGAGAAAGAAGTGCGTCTGGTAACCCCAGGTCCAACCAGGTGAACCTGTAGCTCAGTGATTAAGCATCGGGACGCTATTCCGGGGACTCTGGTTCAATGCCCAGTGGGTCATATTATTTCTTTCTCACTATGATCTGCGATTTAAATTGCTTAGAGCTGCCTAATACTGCACCAAAAAAATATCTAGTTCTGCAGATTTAGAATCCAACAAAAGTAGCAAAGGTGCAAGAGATCACATTTATGGTCACATAGCTTCAAACCCTTCTTTAGAACTGACACAGCAAAATCTTTTCCTCATGCTGATTTTGCTGCCTGAGAGTTATTCAGTCTTGCTACACAGAGATAAATTGTTTAAAGCAGTGCCATGGCATGTTCTCACTGGTTATGCAGCTCCAGGGAACAAATGAAATTTCAACAATCAGAAAATGTAGGCATCCAGGATAGCTATAGGGGATACTTATTAAAGAGCTGCTAATGCCTCTACAAAAACTCTCAAAAACATATTTAGGTACACATAATTCCGCTTGTATTCCATGTAGCGTTCTCCTGCCCATTATTTATTACTGAGGGAATCTGCACAAATACACAATCTTAATTCCTTGCAGTTCACCTGCCTCTATAGTTTATTCTCTACTTAGTAGTCACAATCCTCTGTCGTGACATCACAATCTGTTGCCATGGGAGTAACCGGGAAGTCAGAGTATTATGGCCTCAGATAGGCAATAGGTACCATAGAAACACAGAATTTGACGGCAGATAAGGACCGCTTGGCTCATCCAGTCTGCCCATTTCCCCACCTACTGGATAAGCTGCAGATCCTAGTTAACCGCAGCCTACTTCTTCCTACCCCCCAACCCCTAGAATGGCCTTATGACTGTCCCATGCATGCTTGAATTCCACCACTGAGTTTGACTCCACAACCTCCTCTGGAAGGCCGTTCCATGCATCCACAACCCTCTCTGTGAAAAAATACTTCCATAAGTACCTCTGACCCCCCCCTATCTTCAAATTGTTCTCTTGTTCTTGCACACCTCTTTTTTTGAAAGATGCTACCCTCTTGGACTTTGTTGATTCCCTTGAGGTACTTGAACGTTTCTATCATGTCCCCCCTCTCCCTCCTTTCCTCGAGGCTATACATATTAAGCTCCTTTCATCTCTCTTCATATGTCTTCCGGTGCAGACCCTGCACCATTTTAGTTGCCCTCCTCTGGGCAGCTTCCATCCTGTCTATGTCTTTGCGGAGATTGGGTCTCCAGAACTGCACACAGTACTCCAGATGGGGTCTCACCAACTGTCTGTACAGAGGGATAATTTCCTGTTTTCCACTGGTGATGTCTCTCCCTATGCAACCCAATATCCCCCCAGCCCTTCTTGCTGCCCTCTCACATTGCTTGCCCACCTTTAGGTCATCTGATATGACTACCCCCAGGTCCCTTTCCATTTTTGTTGTTAGTATCTCAGCCCCATTGTGTACTCTTCCCTGGGTTTTGTTTCCCAGGTGCATTACCTTGCACTTCTAGCACCGAATCTAAGCTGCCATACATTTGACCATTCCTCTCACCTTGCCAAGTCCCTTCTCATCCTTTCCACCCCACCCTGTGCATCAACTCTGTTGCAGATCTTTGTGTCATCTGCAAAGAGACATACTTTTCCTTCCAGTCCCTCTGCAATGTCGCTTATAGACATTGAAGAGGACCGGTCCTAATACTGAACCCTGCGGTACCCCACTAATAACCCTCCTTTCTTCTGAGTGGACTCCATTTACTATTACTCTCTATGTCCTATTCTCCAGCTAATTCTTTACCCAGGCTGTCATCTTGGGACCCACTCCCAGGCTGGCTAACTTGTATATTAATCTTTTGTGTGGGACTGTGTCAAATGCCTTGCTAAAGTCTAGGTAGGCCATGTCCACAGCCCCTCCCTGATCTACTACTTTGGTCACCCAGTCAAAGAAATCTATCAGATTCGTCTGGCATGACCTTCCCGCTGGGAATCCATGCTGCCTAGGGTCCTGTGCCCCTCTGGCCTCTAGAGGCTCGACAATTCTTTCCTTCAGAAGTGATTACATCATTTTCCCCATCACTGAGGTTAAACTAACAGGTCTGTAGTTTCCTGCTTCTGCCTTGCTCCCACTTTTGTGAAGGGGAATCACATCTGCCCTCCTCCAGTCCTCGGTACCACCCCATCCTCCCATGATTTGTTAAAAAGGGTAGTCAGTGGTTTTCACTAGTTCTACCCTTAGTTCTTTTAGAATTCTGGGATGAATCCCATCAGGCCCCATTGCTTTGTCCACCTTCAATTTTAAGAGTTCTTTCAGAACCCTTTCTTCTGTAAATGGGCTGGTATCAACTTCTGTATCCAGAGTGTTTCTACTGTTTGTTTTAGGTACCTCCCCCTCTTCTTGTAAATACTGAGCAAAAATATTTGTTTAGTATCCCTGTCTTTTCAGTCTCCCTCTGCCCACCCTCCCTCCCTTTATTAAGCCTCACTATCCTCCTTGGTCTTCCTTCACTCCCTGATGTACCTATAAAGGTTTTATCCCCTTCTTAACTGAGTTGGCCATCTTTTCCTCGGTTTGGGCCTTTGCTATTCTGACTGCCTTCTCAGCCTCCTTTTGCTTTAACTAAGTTCTCTGTCCTGCTCCTTCTGCGATTCCTTGTACTTCCAGGAATGGATAAGCTCTTCAGGAACAATCCCGTTTTCATGCAAATTATCTTAAGAAATAATGAGGAGGAGAAATACTGAGCTGATGTGAAATATAAGCGAAATGGAGTGTAAAATGTTTTGTTAAAGTTCGGCTGTTCTTTAATAATAAATATACACTCAACAGCTATAGGCAAAGTTTTATTTTGGGGTAAAAACAAACAAGAGTAAAGCTCGTTTTGCAAATTTTGTTCCATCAAAGCAAAGCACAAAAACGTTTAAAGACAAGGGTTGACTGGTGAAATGGAAACAAATACATTTGATGACGCAATGCTCCTCAGTCTACAGGAACCATTTCATACCTGGTTTGACTCTAGTCACACCCTCTCCAATGCTCTCTACAATTCCAGCTCCTTCATGGCCCAAAATCACAGGAAAGATCCCCTCAGGGTCAGCGCCACTCAAGGTGTAGGCATCGGTGTGGCAAACTGCCGCAGCAATTATCTTAATGCGGACTTCGTGAGGCAAATGGCAAATTCAGGCATTCTGTAGACACTTCTACACATGGATAGCATTAGCATGTCATGTTCAACTGGAAATTACAAATACAAGCTGACATGACAAATAATTTGTCAACCGACGTTGCAAAGACGGATTTATGTTGACCGCAACTGCGGTTGGCATAAATCCGTCCGAGAACACTCAGTGTTTTCTTTAGGGGCAAAGCCCCCCCAAACCCCGCACCCCCTATACTTAAGATAATCAACTCCAAGTCAGAGTTGATTCGGGAAGGGAGTACAAGACCCGAAAGCAGTGCCAGGGTCCCACGGTGACAGTACAGCGACCGCTGAGTAGCTGTACTGTCGTTCAAATGTAGAGGTGTCTATGTTCGCTTGGCATACCGGCTACAGCCAACAGATGCTTTAGCGTTAAGCTAGTTATGCATAACTACAAAAAGGGTAACCAGAATGAAGCACATTGCCCTGACAATACCAAATGCCCTTGCTCAAAACTGAGCCCCCCCGCACTCTTGCGTGAGCTGTTGCCAACTTTGCGGTCTTGTCACCGCAATAAACACACAGCATCAACAAATACCATAGCCATTCTCAAACAGCAGGCTCAACCCCAAGACCAGTAATCAAGGGGACCACGAACACAAGTACACTTTTACATCTTGTGAGCATGCAGCATAGCACAAAAGCAGATGAATTTATCCCTCCAGATCAAAATGAACTATAAACAAGGATAATTTTGTGCATAGTTTGTTTTGTTTAATTTTTGAGACAATAAGATACCCCCAGGAGTTATGTTAATGTTTAGTTAATCGCCACCTGAGGGCATACAGAACATTAACAACCCCTGTGAGTACCAAATTGCTTAATCTATAGTTTGGATGGTAAATAGAGATTACTTACCTGCAAATATGGAGACCTGGGTTTGAATCCCACAGCCCCCACTTACATACTGTGTGACCCTGAGCAAGTCACTTAACTTCCCTGTGTGCAACTGTGCTCCCAGGTTGCACCTGTAAACAAGCTTTCAGCTTAGTGTGTCTCACCTGGTTAAACAAAAAAAAACAACAAAACCCTACTATAGGTATTCATTTCACATCCTCACAGGCAGTTGCTGGGCATAGCTCAGTTCACTGGACATCTTCAAGCTGGCTCCTCCCACCACCCATGGTGTCTTCCTCCCCATCTGAAGTCAGATCTTGCACCCCGAAAGCAATTTTAGTGTGCCACTTGCCAGACATGGTCGGATGGGTTGTGTGGATGTCAACTGAATACCCATAGCAGAACTATGGTAGCAGGTAATCAACCTCCGTTTCTACAAATGTGGATTAAATTCACTATCTGAATTTAGGTAGACTCCTAGCAGTCCTTCCGACAAAAGGGGCAAGGTGTGCAGCCCTTCGGTTTGGCAAAAAGGGACTGGAGAACCGAGGCCCCAAACGCAACATCACGACCACTGAACATGTTACTGCTGTACTGGGGGATATGAATGTGTGCACACCACACCAGGTAGCAGCCCTGTAGATCTCCTCGATCAGGATATACCTGGCAGCAGCCACTGAGGCAGCCCTATGCTCAATGGAATGAGCCTTCAGCCACTTAGGCAGTTCCCTACTAGCAAACATGCAATACAGATCGATGCAGGGTGTGATCCAATTACCATCATCTGCTTAGCTGCCAATCTGCCTGGAACGGCTGGTGAGATTCGCTGCGAATACCCGTCATGTGTTCCTTGTATTAAGAGCACCCACTGTACATCCAAAATGTGGAGCGCATGCTCGACATCTGATTCAGGGTTTGGAAAGTAGACTGGGAGATACAACACCATGTTTAGCTGAAACTCAGACCACCTTGGGTAAAAATTTTGTGTGGGAGAGCAAAGTACTACCTTGTCGTTGGGAAAACCAAATAAGGAGGCTCCACAGAGAACACCTGGAGCTCAGTCTGGCCAAGGTGACCATGACAAAAAATGTGGTCTTCAACGACCAGCGTGACATCTCACTTATATATCAGTTCAAATGGCTTGCCAAGCATCAGTCATAGGTTCCACAGAGACAGTGGTTTGAGCACCAGAGGGGACAAGTGGTCCAGGCCCTTGAATAAGCACCTGATCATTTTTTCCTGCACCACTGTCTGCTTACCAGCCTGCACCCAGTACACCCCGATGCACCTTTAAGGGTCGTGACTTATAATCCAGACAGATGGGTCCAAAAGTAGTAGAGGATCAGCACCCTTGGGCAGGTGGGGGGTGTCAATGCATTTTCCAGTACACCCCAACGACACACTATTCCACTTGAACGCATGCATTTTACGAGTCCAGGCTCAAAGCCAAGAACTCTGTTCAATCAGGAACCAAGCTGAGAGTTGCAGGGACTAACAGTCCAGGTACCAGACCATTCACTCCCCCCCAACTTGTCAGTAGGCCCAGACAGAGAGAAAGCTGCCACAGAGACTGCTGCTGTGGCCAAGGAGATCTTGCCCAGAACAGTCTGGGCCAGTCTGGGGCCATCAGGAGCAGGTTCTCCTTGCTCTGCGTGCCTTAAGCCCAACAATGAAGATCAAGGGAAAGGGAGAAAAAGGGATAAAGAAGGGACCACAGAATGCATCCCCCACAAACAGTTCCCAGCTGAGAGGGGTGCGCACAGAAGAGCACCAGCTTTTTGATCTCCTGGAGGCAAACAGGTCCACCAGGTGTGCCCCACCAGGTAAACAGCTGCGTCACCAGATCCTTGTGCAAGCACCACTCATAAGACGTCTCACCCATACAGCTGAGAGTGTCCGCCAAATGGCAATCCTCCTCTGCCACCTGCACTGCAAGGAGATTCACCTGCAGGCTGTATACCAGTGACTGGGTGCGGAGCACCTCCTGACAAAGTAAAGGAGTGCATCCTGCTTGTATATTCAAGTATGACATGGCGTTACTGTTATCTGTCTGGAATTGCAAAAGCTGCCCTGAATCAGCAAAGCTAACACGATCAACACATGGCACACTATTCAGAACTGCAACAGGCTGATGTGTTGGCAGGCCTTGCCTGTTGACTAGAAACCGTGGGAGAGATGAATCCCCCATCCCACCAAAGACACATCCATGGTCAAGGTGAGGGTCAGCTCTGGGCAGACGCACTGAATTCCCTCCAAGGTTCCTAGGACACACCCACTGGTATGACATCCCACATTGGCTAGATCACTCATACCAGCTTGCACTGGTGACTATGGCACTGAGACCCTCCCACTGGAGGGGGTGCGTGGGTCAGCAGGCCAAATGGACCACTATGGTCGTAGCTGCCATGAACCCAAACAACTGGAGGAATTCCCAGGCTGGGCACGAATGCTCAACCTCAAATGATCGGGAAAAGAAGGCAAGATACTCAGCCCTGTGGCAGGTTAAGTAAGTCTTGTCTTAGAGAGTCCCAGCTCCCCTCCAGTGAACAAGCTCACCTGCTTAGGGACCAGTTTGGCCTTGGCCAAGCTGACTAGAATCGGAGATCCCAGAAGGTTTGGACACCCATATCACTCGACTGCTCCACTGTATCCTTGGAGACGCCCGCAATGAGTCAGTCCTTTTTACAGATACACCCTAGTGCCTCTGCATCGGAGGTAGGCCCCCACAACAGACAGGCATTTGGTAAAAACAAAAACAAAAACGAAAAAAGGAAAAAAAACAAAACACACAGGTGTTGAGGACAGGCCAAATGACAGGATCTTGACGTGGTACAAGACCCTACCTACACAAAACTGGGCTGTAGAGTCCTCAACTCTAGAAGCAGAACCGAGCCCATCACTTTCAGCACCCACTTGTCTGACTTGATAGTGGACCACTGGGTAAAAAGACCCCCCACCACCACCACGAGCTGCATCAAGGACTGCAGGGAAGGGAAATGGCACCCCACAACCCATCACTTTTTACCCTCTGAGGGGACTCTGGAGAACTGGCCTCCGGACACACCACTGCACCCCCCCCCCTTTGTTTCATGCCCAGATTGAAGCTGCAGCTGCCGATAGAGCCACAAAAGGAACTCTTTTTAGGCTTGGGAGGCTCCTTAGCTTGGTAGGATGATGTCACCAAATGTA
>CM057453.1:561240000-561272500 GCA_016271365.2 Neoceratodus forsteri | reverse complement strand
AGGACATCTCTTTACAAAGCGCATTTCATATTTTAGAAAATCTTGTTTAAAATCAAAGCCACTATGCAACTAAGCTTGCTAGTTGAGCAGTGGCTTTAATTTTTAATAAAAATACAATGTTCACTGTTCAGTAATGCTCTCCAGTGCTGTTAATGTCTGAATGCTACGTGATATAGTAAAGCTCCCTTGCATTTAGTTTGGGCCTTTGTGTAAGCACACCCTGGAGTGTCTTACTGAACTTAAAAAAAAAAAATTTATAAACACTTGTCAGAAAAATTTCTATTTTAATGTAGAAAAACATATCTGAATATGGGAATTCATGATAAAATAGTCCCTCTGCCTGCTTGATAATGACATCATGGACAGGAGAGAAAGGGAGGGAGGGAATGCATGCCAAAGAGCTAATACCATCCAATACTGGCAGACACTCTGCAAGTCTTCAGTGACCAGGGATGAGTGAGACTGAACAATGACACTGCAACTCCGCTGTCAATCCCTCACGTCAGTATTTCCCTTAGGGTCCCATGTCCCCCTTGGTTCTCTGTTTACATGATGGCGAAGGAGAAACTGCATCCACGCTCTGCCATCTTCACTCCGTGACCGCGGAAACGAAACCGTAGGTACAACGCACAGCAACATTTTCAGGAACTCACGATTTGTTCGAGCAGACACACAGGGAGCAGGTTATGAATACCGCTAAATAGGTCTCATAACTTCTGCCTTTTGAAATGGAGTTGCGTGTATGCGGGGTAAAGAAGACGGAAGACAGCACCTCAAGAGATATGGTAAGCAGTATACTTGTAGCAAAGAATAAAAAAGAAAAATAAACGTTTATTTATTTTTTTTTTTTTTAAACTGTGGGGATTACGGTGAAGTAAGTAACACTCAGAGGTGATACTACACACAGGAACTGAACGAACAAGTGGTAGAGAGCGGTGACGGGAAGTCGGGAAACAGGAAATGGCAGAACATAGGAGAGCAGTTGCTGACGGGAAAAAAACTGAATGTCTAGCGCATCGGAGTTTTCGTGAGATGTACCACAACACGAAAGGGAGTTTTTTTTTTTTTTTTTTTTAATTCTGGCCTGATGTTTGGGCTGAAAGATGTTGGTTGGGAGGAGGAATGAATGTCTAGTGGCACCACAAGTCCAAGGATGCCCTGCACTCAGAGAGGCAAAAAAATGTCTGTTCTTGAAACCTCAACATTCTAACGGCTCACTGATTTATTTGGTTATGTGGTCCAGCTTCAGAGTACTTGTTATTACCTGTGCATGGAACAGATTTCATGCACGGCAATAACCAATCACAAAGCCAGATTTGCTGTCCCCATTTTATAACATTTTAACTCTCTAATCCCCCCCAATTTCTCATCACCTGCTGCCAGGTTCTCCTTCCCCCTGCCCAAGCCCATCTGCCAGTCCTAGAAGACCTCAGACAGTCCAACCTGCGACCAGCCTCTGCCGGATGTCCTCTACTTAATCCGGACTATGTGTCAGACAAGACTTTGTTTTTATGGGGGTGCTATAACTTTTTAAATCAGAGGGAAGCACATAGAATTTTTAATGCCCAACAGTAGAGCAGATCTGCTATTTTATATGTTTGAGGGGAGCTGGATGCCTGACAGTAGGTACCTGCTCTTTAAGTCCTCAATGTATGGAATTCTGTTTTGTCTATCCACAACTTTGTGAATCACAAAACTGTTTTACTTCTCCAATGGGTTAGGTGTGCAATCAGATACTGCAGTTTCCTCTCGGAGGAACTCTTGAAAACTGGATGCTGCATCCTATGGAGATTCTTGTTTAAGACTGTTGAAATAATACACAATGGGCTGACCCAGCTGTGTGGCAGCACTGCATGACAGTACCCCCTGAAGAGAGCTGGGTTCATGTGGGCGCTCTGAAGTTCCACGATATGGCTCACTGGGGGGGGGGGGATGGGTGCATCATGGAGAGGTATTTGACTTCCAGCAAGGGAGAGACGGTGCAGCTCAAACAGCACCTCTGCATTCCTACTTGCTGTCACATACAGAACTAGCTCAACTTGAAAGCAGTCACCCGTTTACAACAACCCTGACAGCAAGAAGGGTGTGGCCCTCGTCCAATAACTAGAGTGAGTGCCAAGAGGCAGGTGCTTATTTTTAACATTCTTCAGCTTGTCCAGGGCATTTCAACTACTGCAGGTAATCAGTGGCTGCTGCTGAAGTTGCCGTCATGACTCTACCTGGCATGGTGCCATCACTTCTGGAAGTGCAGCCCTTTATCTGGTCATGCATGGGGGCCAAGTGAGTCCTTCTGTGTCACACACTGTTCACTGCCCTCTGAATAAGAGCGAGACGGTCGTGAGATGCATGTTGCCGACAAGAGCTTTGTCAACTTGTGTGCAGGGCCACTGGGCTGCTTAACAGCTGCCGCCATGTGATCATCTCGTTCGGGGAAGGGGTGGTGTGGAGGAGGAAGCTGTAGCATAGAAAAGGGGGAGGGGCGCGCCTAGACTGTGTGTGCCTATACAGTACATCTTTTGCCACTGTGCTTGGTGTGGGGAGTGAAGCAGAAGTGAGAACATGCAATAGCCACGGAATATTTTTTTTTTTTTTTATTATGAACAAGTATGCCAAATTCTTTATTGCAACTGTAGACTAGTATAACCCAGTGTGAGCTACTGAAACTGAATCAACGTGTCATGCTGGTTAGCGTTAAAAAGAGTCAACCACTGCCAATGGCAAACTACAGGGGTGAGGAAAAAAAGAAACAGGGTCCGAAACAGCCTGCCATCTGCAACTGACTAGCACAGTTGGTGGCTCCACAGGTTGCATGCACACCTGTGGAGCTAGATGAGAAGGGCTTCTAGACCCACACCAAGAATGTGTGCCAATACCAAATACTGACAATGTAGCACAACCAGGGTGGGGTGGGGGGTGTTGCACAGTTAAAGTGCCATCCTTTGTATGAAAGGTTAGACAGAGGTTCTCTGGTGGCTGTCTAGTTAGATATTAAGGACTACCATAACAGTACGGTATTTTCCCACGCTTTTGGCCAACATCTCCCCCCTCCCGGTTAACAGGTTCATGTAACCCACCCCAGGACATACCTGAACAAAAATCACAGCAGCTCACTGTGCCTTTCCTGGTCAAAAATGTCCATTTTTAGTTTCTGGCCATTTTAAAGAGCAAAGACCTATGACAGTCATTCAACCACTATCAGGGCACATCTGATCCTATACATAACTGCTGGGTACTACTTGGAATTGGGTTCTCGCAGCATATCTCTGGTGTTGCTAATTTATTAGATGGGCCTGTGTCTGACCATAAAATTGCAATGTTTAATTGTAGTCTTCCATGCCAGAGGAATATTAATTTCAAAATAGTATGTGCTCAGCTTAAGCTTCCTGCAGTGTTTGTTTTGTTTTTTTTTTTGAGATGCAGCTGTCTAGCACGGTCTGCAGTTCAGATGTGAATAGCCTCTCTATAGCCGATGATCCAATCCTGATCCAAATACATACCATCGCTCCCAACGTTTCCAGAGTGGCCAAGAGCTCTACTAGTAAGCCCAGGTATTCTATGAAGCTTTGTGCTTTAAAGGGGAGGCTGCGGGAAGACTGCAAGACAGTTTCAAATCATCAGAATGGCTCAGTGGATGGGGGGGGGGGAAGGGGGCCTGTGGAGCCCATGCAATATGGCAGATATTTGATCATTCTCGCCAGCTCAACTTAGCAAACTTCCAAAATATTGAATTTTAAGACCTACAACCAGGAGTCAAAACTGAAGGAATGGGTATCTGATCTATCCGTGGAAGCTCTGGGAAATCCACGTAAAAATCAGCACCACGGTGCCGGGGCAAAATGTGAAAACGCTCCGCCAGCTTCCACGACGTGTTCTACTTTCTGCAGGCCTGATGACAACTCCAGAGGTACAGAGGAGCAGGAGACTACAAACTATTCGGGCAAAGTTAACGAAACTAATTAAGTCGGTAACAGTTCTCTCCAACAAGCTCGACAGGCTAAATAATCGGGTCATCACACTCAAAACGACCATGGAAGGGACCCAAACCACTGCTCTCGATGCATCCAAGAGGGCTGATGCAGCGATGGGTGCTGTGTCCACCACTGTGAAGGACAGCGATCACTGGAAGGGCTGCATCGAAACCCTTGAGAATCAGATCAGAGCTCCCAACTTAAGAATTATCGGGATTCCGGAGGAAACTGAGGGGATAGGCTTCTGTTATTTCTTAATGAATGGCTTAGTCAGCAATCTGGGTCGGATGCACAACTCAGGGCTCACCAGTTTTGGCAGGCTTACCGCGTTACACCTCGTGGGCGTGTGGAAGACCAGGACATACCTCTGGCAATCATTCTGGTGATAGACTGAGCAGCCACAAGAGATTTCATCCTGAACCTGGCCAGAAGAAAAAAAAAAAGGGGACTTCTTTTTGATGGTCACCAGATAAATATATACCTGGACATTAGCTACACCACCCGCCAGAAAATACAGGTTACTCACCTGTAACAGGAGTTCTAGGAATGGTATATGTTGTTCATCCACACTTATTGGCAGGTATCCTTGCCGCTTTAAATCTTGCCGGAAGGTCTTCAAGCTGGCTCCTCCCACCCACCAGAGTGGTAAAACTCTCGGCTCCGCCCAATGACACCAGATCTGGCCCGCTGGAAGCTCAGGTTGTGCGTCGAAGCCGGGGAGGTCGGGTGGGTCGTGTGGATGAACAACATATACCATTCCTAGAACTCCTGTTACAGGTGAGTAACCTGTATTTCTAGGGACATGGATATGTTGTTCATCCACACTTACTGGCAGACTCCTAGCAGTTCTCCGGGAGGAGGGAGGCAAGTGCACACCCCTACTTAGGAACAGAGACTGAGAACTGAGGCCCCAAACCAGCATCCCGCGTGACCAAGGTCGATTGGTAGTGGGTGATGAAGGTGTGTGCTGACTTGCAGGTAGCAGCCCTGCAGATTTCCTGGATAGGACATCCCTGGAAGCAGCCACCGATGCAGCGGTATGGCGGGTAGAATGAGCTCTTATCCCTCTGGGAGGCTCCATGCCCGCCAACCTATAGCCGAGATCTATGCAGGAGGTGACCCACCTGCTTATCGTCCGCTTGGCTGCAGGTCTGCCAGGTGCAGCTTCAGCGTAGGTGACAAACAGCTGGCAAACCTCTCCCCAAATTTCAGCCGTGCGCTCCTTATAGTAAGCGAGCGCCCTTCTAGGGTCCAGAGTATGCAGCCTATATTCGGCCTCCGCGGTGTGATTGGGGTAGAACACCGGCTGAGTCAACACCTGGTTAAGGTGAAACTCCGACACCACCTTCGGAAGGAATTTCAGGTGGGGGCGCAGGACAACCTTGTCCCTGTGGAAGACCAGGTAAGGAGACTCTATGGAAAGCGCCTGGAGCTCTCCCATCCTTCTGGCTGACGTAATAGCCACCAAGAAGGCGGTCTTCCACGACAGGTGAGAGATCACACCTGTGCACTGGTTCGAATGGCTTGCCCATGAGCTTTGCCAGTACCAGCAGTAGATCCCACGGAGGTGGAGGTTCTCGCACTGGAGGGGAAATGTGATCAAGGCCTTTGAAAAAGCGCCAGACCACCTTCTCCTGCGCCACCGACTGCTTCCCGGCCCGTGCCTGGTAAGCTGAGATGGCTGCCAGGTGCACCCTTAGGATTGTCGACCTAAGCCCTTGCTGAGAAAGGGACCATAAATAGTACAAGATGCTTGCCAAGGAACAGGAGGAAGGGTCCAGGCCCTTGCCCTGACACCAAATGGAAAACCTCTTCCATTTGAAGGCATAGCATTTCCTGGTCGACTCCTTACAGGACGCCTCAACTACACTGAGGACCTCGCTGGAAAGACCCAAGGCCTGGAACTCTAGCCGCTCAGGAACCAGACCGTCAGGTGCAGGGATTGAAGGTCCGGATGGAACACCTTCCCCTGACTGACTGAAAGCAGGCCCGGGCGAGCTGGAAGCTGCCTCGGGAGCCTGGAGCTGAGGCTGAGGAGATCTGGATACCAGCATTGGCGGGGCCAGTCTGGGGCTACCAGAATCACCTGCGCCTTGTCCCTCCTTGCCTTGAGAAGCACCTTATGGATCAAGGAAAATGGGTGAAAAGGCACAGAAGAGGCCCGGAGTCCACGGCCTCGAGAAGGCATCCCCCTGCAGCGAGCGGCGGGCATGGAACAGCCTCAGCTTCACGTTCTCCCTGGAGGCAAACAGATCCACCTGAGGTGTGCCCCAATGGGAGAATAGATCTTGTACTACCTCCGGCAGGAGAGACCACTCGTGGGACACAGCCCCTATTCGGCTTAGGGCATCGGCCAGGGTGTTGGAGGCTCCTGCCACATGAATGGCTAGGAGATCCGCCTCCAGGCTGCGCACGAGTGACCAAATGCGGAGAGCTTCCTTGCACAGAGGCATGGAGCGCGGCCCGCCCTGGCGGTTTAGGTAGTACATGGTCGTGGTATTGTCCGTCTGGACCTGAACCACTTGACCCCGTAGAAATGGAGCTAAGGCGGTGAGAGCTAGGCGGACCGCTCAGAGCTCCAGCAGGTTGATATGGCATCGGGACTCCCGCGGGGACCAGAGGCCGTGCACTCTGTGCTCCCCCAGATGGGCACCCCAACCCAGAGAGGCGGTCGACAGAGAGACCATCGGCTCGGGGCGGACAAACGGGATGCCCTCCTGCAGATGAGCTGGAACGATCCACCACTGGAGAGCGTTCCACATCCCCTGGGTCACCGTCACTAGCTGGTCCAATGGATTGCAGCGTTGAGACCACTGGCTGGCCAACCCTCATTGAAGGGGGCGCATGTTCTAGCGGGCCCAACGGACCACGATTTTGCAGGCCGCCATGAGACCCAGGAGGCGCAGGAAGTCCCGGGCAGGGTGCAATTGCCCAACCAGAAATGATCAGGCAAAGGAGGAAAGAACCTCTGCCCTGTCCGCCGGGAGCCGTGCTCTGGCTCGAAGAGAGTCGAGCTCTGCCCTGATGAAGAGAATCACCTGCTTCGGTTCGAGTTCCGACTTGGCCTCGTTGATGAGGAGGCCGACCTGAGAGCAAACCTGGAGGGCCAGATCTCTGGACCGCTCCACCTCTTGTCTGGAGGGGGCTGCTATCAGCCAATCGTCCAGGTAAGGGTACACCCGGACCCCGGCGCCGCAGGAATGCTGTCACCACTGCCATGCATTTGGTGAAGACCCTGGGAGCAAGAGACAGGCCGAAGGGCATGGCTCGGAACTCGAAAAGGGATCCTTCCACTCGAAAGCGAAGGAATCTCTGGTGAGACAGATGGATAGGGATGTGAAAACGCGTCCCTGCAGGTCCAGAGAGAAGAACCACACGCTATGCTCCAAGGATGGTATTATCTGAGCCAGGTGACCATCCTGAAGGTCCGGACCTAAGAACTTGTTTAGGTCGGGCAGGTCGAGAATGGGTCGCCAGCCCCCCATCCGTTTTGGAACCAGGAAGTACCTGGACACAAACCCCGGGTCTGAGGGAGGGTCCTCCACCTCTCTGATCACCTCCTTCTCGAGGAGCAGAGCGATGTCGGCTTGGCGAGCCGACAGTGAGGCTGCGGACCCCGAGGCCCCCCGGGGTGTGATGGCTCTGAAGGGCGGGGCCTGCTCGAACTCCAGAGGCAGGCCCTTCCCCACCACTTCCAACACCCACCGGTCTGTGGTGATAGCGGACCAGGCGGAAAGAAAGTGGCAAAGCCGTCCCCCCACGGGGGGAACCTGGGGTGAGTTGACGAGGTTGGGGGCGGCACCCCTCAACCCCAGGGAGGAAGCTGCGGGCTTGGGTTTGGGATGCCAAGTGCAAGCCTGCTGGGCCGGACGTGCCGCGGGCGCAGACGGACGAAAGAGCTTAGGTTGCGGTCTGCGGCCCTTGTCCCTCTGAGCGGATGAGACAGAGTCCAGAGTAGCACTGGACTTTCGATCCTCTGGAGGTGACCTTCCACTCCAGGGCCGAAGAGGTCGGTCCCCAGAAAGGGGACATCCGCCAACTTGTGCTGGGTATCCGCTGTGAAGGTGGATATCCTCAGCCATGCCCGATGGCGCATAGCCACTGCGGCCGTGACTGACCTGGCGCATGAGTCACCAATGTCCAAAGCAGTCTGAAGCTGCTGCTTGGCCACTGCCCTGCCCTGGTCCCGCACCTGCTTAACCATGGTCTGCAGGTCAGCCGGGAGATGAGGGACTACCTCGTCCAGGGAGCCCAACAGGGCGTGAGAGAAATGTGCCATCAGCACGGCCGAGCTGGCCTGACGAAGGCCAAGGGAGGATGCAGCGTAGACTTTTCGACCGGCGTAGTCCAACTTCTTGGACTCCTTGTCGGGAGGTTTGTCTACGTCCCTGGCGTTTCCGGCACCCCGGAAGACACAGTCGGTAACCAACCCCTCGGCTGAGGGGTGTTCAGAGAAACCGGACAGGGAACTGGTAGGGACCGCATACTTCCTTGCCATCCTGGCCGAAGGCGCAGGGCAGGAAGCAGGACGCTGCCAGAGCTCCAAGGCCAGGCCTACAATGGCCTCGGCCACCGGAAAGACCTCCGTAGGAGAATCCCCTCGGTCCAATATCTCCGTGAGGGGATACTTGGCCCGCTTGGATATGGGCTCGAGCTGCATCCCGGTGGACTCAGAGATGACCCTAAGCAAACCCATGAAGGACGAAGAGCTATCGTCCAGTGACTGACCCCCTGAGGACTCCAAGTCGACCCGCCTGGAGAACAGGGAGGAATCGTCGTCGGACTCAGAGGAGTCCGCAAAGAGCTGCCTTGGGCCTGAGCCACCCTCCACCTGCCGAGGGCGATCGGGAGTGAGGGTGACAGACAGCCTAGGAGGCAAACCCTGGGCAGACAGAGAACTCTTGGTCGGAGCCACAGGTTCCACCGGAATCGGTGAGGCAGCCGGTTTCGGCCGAGCAACAGGCCTGGAAGCAGGCGCCTCGGCTAAGGCGAGGGGTTGCTTCGGCCGCTCCGGTGATAGCCACTTGATAGCCGGGGAAGGTGACGACGTCGGCTTGCTCCCGGACAGAAGAAGCTGTTGCCACATGAGGTCCTCGTGTCGTGTGCCAACTACGTGGAAGCCTCCCTAGATCCGAGGGGCCGAGTGGCGGCGCTGCCCGCGGTGTTGAGACCGAGACCGCCATGATGGCGGATCGGCTGGACCGAGAAGAAGTCCAAGACAGAGACCGCGAACCTCGGCTTTTCCGAGGAGGGTACGGAGGTAGGGCAGGGGAAACGCGCTCTCCCCTCGGCTCGAAGGGCTCAACCATGGACTCCGGAACCGGAGGCACGGGCAAGTCCACGGACACCTCAACCACCGCCGGGGAAACCGGGGAGTGAGGGTTTTCGGCTTCACCAGTCGACAGCCCGTCCAACGGGTCGAGAAAAATCTCGACTGCGTCGACGGGAGTCTCGGTCAACTGACCTGACGGGGACACCGTGAAGCCAGTGGCCGAAGCCGAAGGATCGACTGAAGTTGATGGTCGACTACTCGGTGAGAGGGACCTCTCCCGCTCCCAAGAGAGTCGACGGAGGGACTTACCTTTGTGGTCCTTTTTCTTGGACCGAGAGGAAGGTCCTGCAGATGTTGGTCCCTCTCCCTTAGTGGAGAGGGACACATAGAGCTCCTTAAAAGAAGCTGAATAGGAGGATCCCAGGGAGAGCGGGATAAATGCCGAGGAAGATGAAGATGCGGCCTGCGCCGCCTCCTCCTTGAGGGCGATCATCTGCTCAAGCTGTTCCGATGAGCCCACCTTGTGAAACCGCCAACTGGGCCTCCTTCGACTTTACCCGGAGGATAACGTTTTCTGGTTCGCCTGTTGTAGATGGGCAGCACGGTCTTCCAGACGAAAAAGGAGAGCACAGGCCTAAGCCCGCGGTCGTGCCCAAGCAGTAGACGCACGTGGAGTGCGGATCCGTCCGAGACATCTTCTGCCCGCATGGGCACCTCCGGAAACCGGGAGTCGATTTGTCCATCGCAGCAGTGAGGGAAATAAGTGACCGAAGTCTTGAAAACCTTAAAAGTAATTTCAGGTAAACCGAAGAAATAGGAACCAGTCTTATACGCAGAGCCTTAAGGAGGGAACCTGAGCTTCCAAGCGGTAAGGAAGATCTGACGTCATGGGGCGGAGCCGAGAGTTTTACCACCCGGGTAGGTGGGTGGGAGGAGCCAGCTTGAAGACCTTCTGGCAAGATTTAAAGCGGCAAGGATACCTGCCAATAAGTGTGGATGAACAACATATCCATGTCCCTAGAACACAAGTGTTTCGATGGAGTAAGAGCTATGCTCTGTGAAGCTTCCAATTGTCCACGGAATGATCTTTCCTGCGCGACTGAGGATTGCCCATCGCAGGAAGGCGTTTTTCTCAGAGCCTGCTGAAGCCCTTAAATGGGCACGTAGACATGCTCTTCCGATCAGTAAACAAAACTAATCTGACCAGCAGTCTTCGGAGGATGAGGAGACTTGAATTTGATCTGCTGGTCTGGCAGTGGCCTGACTTGACTCTCTCCAGTTACACTGTTCTTTTAAAAAGTACTTAACTGACTTCTTATTTTGATATCTGCAAGAACTTTAAAAGAACTTAGTGTTCTTTTTTGAAAAATGGACAGTGCTGGAGACTTCTCAGTTTCCTTTGGACTTATAATGGTTCCTCCTAAATCTTAGATTTTAAATTACGGCTAAGCTTGGTTTAAAGTTTGCTAATTAAGCTCTGGGAATTTTTCACTTAGATGGATCAAAATACAGGGTTGCACAGTATTTAGTGCTTTACTACAGCGCCTTCAGAAAGTATTCACCCCCTTGGATTTGTCACATTTTGTTGCGTTACTACCAGAATTTTTTAATGCATTGAAATTATTCCCCCTCCCCCCCTTGATTCACACAGCATACTCCACAATTTAAAGGGGCAAAAATATTTTTATTGTGTAACAAAAAGTTATGAAACATTAAAAACTGAAATATCTTGTTTACTTAAGTTTTCACCCCCGAGTCAATACTTTGTAGAAGCGCCTTTGGCAGCAATTACAGCTTTGAGTCTTCTTGGGTATGTCTATCAGCATTGCACATCTGGATTTGGGGATTTTCGCCCATTCTTCCTTGCAGATTTGCTTAAGCTCTGTCAAGCTGGATGGGGAGCGTCGGTAAACCGCAATCTTTAAGTCTTTCCACCGATTCTCAATGGGATTCAAGTCTGGGCTTTGGCTGGGCCACTCAAGGACATTCACCTTCTTGTTCTGAAGCCACTCCAGTGTTGCTTTGGCTGTATGCTTGGGGTCGTTGTCCTGCTGGAACGTAAATCTTCGCCCCAGTCCAAGGTCTACTGCAGACTGATGCAGGTACTCCTGAAGGATGTGCCTGTATTTGGCTCCATTCATTGTTCCCTCTATCCTGACAAGTGCCCCAGTACCTGCCGCTGAAAAGCATCCCCATAACATGATGCTGCCACCACCATGCTTCATGGTAGGGATGGTGTTACACGGGGTGATGAGCTGTGTTCGGTTTGCGCCAGGCATAGCGCTTTGCATTCAGGCCAAAGAGTTCAATTTTTGTTTCATTAGGCTAGAGAATCTTTTGCCACATGGTCTCAGAGTCTGCCATGTGCCTTCTTGCAAACTCCTGGCATGCTATTATGTGGCGTTTTCTCAGGAGTGGCTTCCGTCTAGCCACTCTCCCATAGAGGCTACATCTGTGAAGTGCTGCAGAGATTGTTGTCCTCTGAACAGGTTCTCCCATCTCAGCCATGGAACTCTGTAGTTCTGTCAGGGTGGTCATTGGATTCTTGGTCACTTCCCTGACCAAGGTCCTTCTTGCCCGGTTGCTCAGTTTGGGAGGACGGCCTGCTCTAGGAAGAGTCTGGGTGGTTCTGTACTCTTTCCATTTCCTAATTATGGACTTGGCTGTGCTCCTGGGAACTTTCAACACCCTAGAAATGTTTTTATACCCCTCCCCAGATCTATGCCTCCTCACAATTCTATCACGGAGTTCTACGGACAGCTCCTTGGTCTTCATGGTAGAGTTTCTGCTCCGACATGCACTGTCAACAGTGGGACCTTATATTGACAGGTGTAGTTCCTCTGAAATCATGTCAACCATTTGAACTGACCAAAGGTGGACTCCATTCAAGTTTTAGAGTGATCTCACAAGGAAATTGGATGCACCTGAGCTCAATTTGGAGTGTCATAGCAAAGGGGGTGAATACTTATCAAATCAAGACATTTCAGGTTTTTATTCTAAATTACACGTACAAAAAATTCCAGAAGTGTCATTCCACTTTGACAGAGTAATTTGTGTAGATATGTAAAAAAAAAAAAAAAAAATAATCACATATATATATGTATTTTAATTTGAGTTTGCATCATCACAAAATGTGACAAAATCCAAGGGGGGTGAATACTTTCTGAAGGCACTGTATGCTGCTGACTGGCTACCAGTACCACCATGAGTGGTGAAGGACTTTGGGGCATTCATTTATTCCACTGTTTAGATAATTTCCAGGCTGCTCATGGGCTCCTCTACAGCAATGATGTACTCTGTTAAAATAGAGGAACAGTACTTTGCTACCTCTGTCATGGTTTTTCAGTATCTGTAAAGCATCTGATGGCTTATACTACTCGTATTAAGGAGGGGTGGCACCCCCCCATGGCGATATAAATGTTATGAGTTTAGTTTAGTTTATTAGTCTAGGAATTAATACCTTTGAGCCAGGGCTCTTTTACAAAGGTTCCATGTCACAAAGAACATTTAACAAAGCACGATACACATTACAGGTAAAACCAGACAGGAAAGTTACATCATAAATTTGCTATTAACAGTTTAAGGCAGTAACGTTTTTAAGTTTCATAGAAAAACAAGCTATAACAGGTTCAAGCGAGTAGACAATTTTGAGGTTAAGAGAACCTTCCAGGAGAGGGTGATCATTAGGCGCCAAAAGGAGGCTAGAGAGGAGGGAAAGGTGGTGAGCGGGAGAGTAAGTGAGAGGGACAGGAAAAAAAGGGGGGGAGTGAGTTTGGGTGGGAGACAGGAAGTAGTAGAGGTACCAGAGGGTTCATTAGTCAGGGAGGAAGAGGCCTCAGATGTGAGGATGGACATGAGGAGTAGTAGTCTTTATCTAGCGCAATCACAGTTGCTAGTGGTGAGGTGGGCATAGAGCATGGATTTGAAAGCTTCAAGCGAGGTCGAGGACAGAGTAGGTGGACTAAGCGCATTGAACCATGTCGGGGCCCTGTATGCGAAAGATCTTTGTCACTGTACAGTCTGGCATCTCGGAACCAGGAAAGGTTGGCGTTCAGATCTTGTGGAGGGTCGTGAGCCAGGATTCAGTCGGAGTAGGTTTTGAATACATAATGGAGTCAGTCCCAAGATAGATTTTTTTGCCATTGTGCAGGTGAGGTATATAAGACGATTTGATAGGTTCAACCAGCCCGATCTATAGTACAGATCACACGTGTGAGTCAGTCTTGAGCTCCCCGTGAGCCGGCAGGCCTTATTTAGAGTGATTGAGATACGCTTTAGAGCAGTGGAGGTAGCTGAGCCATAAATAATAAGGCCATAGTCAATGATTGAGATTACGGAACTCTGTATAGCTATTCTCAATGCCGCTTGAATTAGAAATTGACGGTTACGGAATAGTATTCCAAGGCGTAGTTCACTGTTTTCGAGTGTTGTCAATGTGGGTTGCAAAGGTGAGCCCTTGGTCAAAAGTGATGCCAAGGTATTTGAAAGTATTTACTTGGTCCAGTGTAATTCCCAGAGGTTTGTATGGTGAGTGGGGTATGCCTATTTTGTTTTGGTGATTGGAGAAGAGCATGGCTTTGTTTTATTGTGGTTTAGCACAAGTTTACTATCCAGGAACCACCTTTCAACACTAGAGAAAGCAAGTTGCAGGCTTTTTTGTAGGGGAGTTTGGATCCTTGTGGGAAGAGAGAATTACAGCATCATCAGCGAGTAAGATTTTCTCCTGGCAGATATCTGGGAGGGAGTTAAGGAACAGGCTAAAGAGGAGCGGTCCAAGAATTGATCCCTGTGGTACACCGAGAGAACTGGTTTGAAGTCGGAGAGTTCATTAGAGATTTTACAGCCTGTGACCGATTGGACAGGTAACTTTTACCCAAGCAACAAGGACCTTGGCCAGGCCTAGGCTAGAAAGTAGGGAGGTAAGTAGGCCATGATGGACTGTGTCGAAAGCTTTTGTAAGATCGATAAAGACTGCACCTGTTTGGCACCCTTGTCCAGGGCTGAGTGGACTTCTCCAGAGAAATCAAGTAAGGCTGTTGTTGTACTATGTCCTTTCCTAAAGCCGTCCTGTTGATTACAGAGTAGATTCTATTTGACCAGGTAATCAGAGAGTTGGTCTGCCACTATTCGTTCAAGTGCTTTGGAGAGGGGACGGAGTATTGATATTGGTCGACAGTTTTCTGTTGAGGTTTTGTCCCCCCCTTTGTGCACTGGCGTAACTATGGCAGATTTCCATTTGTTGGGAAATTGACTTTGGCAAAGTGACAGATTAAGAATTTTTGCAAGGGGGTGAATTACTTCATCCAGGGTGAGACACAGGATTTTTAGATCTAGCGTGTCACTACTTGTTCTGGATTTGGAGCAGGCCTTTCTTATGTACTTGTGTGCTTCGTGCACTTTGATTTTCTTGAAGTAAAATTGTGGTTTGTCATGAGGGGTGTTTTGTGATACTAGGCTAGGACAGGTAAGTCCGAGAAGAAATCTGAGGGGGACCCACTAAGGTCTGTGAATGTCTTATTAAGCGATCTGCAATAGACTTTGGGTCAAGAGTGGTGGATCCATCAACTTTCATAATGGTAGGTGACGATTTTAATTGTTTACCCATTATGTTTGGATGTTGTCCCAAAAGCTCTTCCATCACCCCAGGTGGATTCAAGGGCATTTTTGAAATAGGCGCTTCATTTGCCTAATGTGAGGTACATCTATTTCGTGCCTGCTTGTATTTTAGGGTACCATGAGGTGAGCCTGTGTCTCTGGCAACTGCCCAGAGGTGGTCCCGAACCTTGAGCTCGGCAAGTAGTTTGGCAGTAATCCATGGATTTGATAGCGCTTTGATTTTACGCTTTTTACTGGCGTTATAAGTCTATGCAGAGTTGAAAGATTTAATAAGTATTCTAGTGCGTATTAATATCAGTTGATTCAAGGATTGGCGCCCAGTCCTGTTGCAGGAGATGGGTTTTCAACTTGATAAGATTCCCATAAGGCAATACTCTGCTTGTTATAACTTTGGGGGGTGGCTTGAGAAATTTATTAGACCAGGTACAGGACACTGGGGAGTGGTCACTGAGGGAGTCAGGGAGGACTTTAATGTTTTTTATCCGGTCAGGGTGATTTGTGAGAACCCAGTCAATAGGGTGCTTGTACCAGTTTTGTAATTTTTCCGGGTGGGGGAGGTTACCATCTGAGTCAGGTTTGCTGCTAGGATGTCATCTTTGTAAGAGCCAGTGTCAGAGGCGAGCCAGTTTATGTTGAAATCCCCGAGGAGGAGCTCATTTTCAGAGGACTGCAGACTAACAAAATCAAGTACAGACTTAATACTGGCACAGTGGTCTTTTGGAGGGATATAGACTGCGGCCACTGTGAGAACTTTTTTGTGCACCAAGAAGCAGTTTGATAGGGAGGAGTTGCATCTGCGTATTTGTGGGGGTGAAGCTGCCGTGTTGACAGGAGAGGTTGTCCTTTATGTAGATAGCACAGCCCCCACCTTTCTTGCTTGCCCGGTCGAGTTTGAAAAGATTGTAGCCTTCAAGCGAGACCGCATGATCCGGGGTGCTGGGAGATAGCCAGGTTTCCACAATGGCTAGTATATCAGGGTTTTTTTGTCCAGCGAGAGTTTGAAGAGATGCCAATTTGGGAAGGAGGCTGCAGATATTTAGAGTGATAATGGAGAGACCACTACCAACTTTCCCTGTTTTTGTCAGGCTTCAGTGCAACAGGACCAGGGTTTGGGTGTATCCCACCAGATATTAAAAGTAGGAGGAGCAGGAGTTTCAGCGATGCCATTCAGTAGTTCATAATAGGTTGGAGTGAGTTTCTGCTTGTACTTTTTAAGATGCTTGGATTGTCTTCTGGAGTCCCAGTAGAGGGTGATCGTTAGTGAGTTATAATGATGTGGCAGTTTCCAATTAGGAAATATGGCTCTTTGCACCCAGGTATTAATTGGGTGATGTTTGTTTAAGACTTCCAGAGTAAAAGCCATGGTACAATGTTTCGGGTAGTAGTATAGAAAGGTGAGAGTAGGTGGAGGGGTAGGGTAGGCGGAGGGGGGGAGTTGGCATAAAGGGAAAAGGAGGGTGAGGGTGAGCAGGAACAGGTGGTGGGGACTAAGCCAAAGCATTTTTTTAGCGAGGCAGGAGAGAGCCGAGAAGTAGTGTGGGCTAGGCAGTCGGGGGGGTGGCGAGCAATAGGAGGGTGGTGGGGTACGGATTTTAGTGGGCTAAGGTGGATAGCTAGCACTATCACGGGCACAGAGAAAATGAAAAAAAAAAAAGACTGGGAGGGTTTGGTGCCAGAGGGTTTAAGAGAAGTACTATAGTACTGTTGAGATCCAGGATCACATAATATGTTAAAGTTCCTGAAAGGTGATAAACTGTGGCCTGGGCATATGCAATGTGTAAAATCCTTTTGTCTATATGTTTCCTTTGTTCTTCAAAGTCCTCAGAGATAAGTACAATACCTTGGGAGTAGGTCAGACAGTAGGCATATGCAATGTGTGAAATCCTTTTGTCTGTATGTTTCCTTTGATCTTCAAAGTCCTCAGAGACAAGTACAATACCTTTGGAAAAGGTCAGACAAAAATGTTGATTCAGTCAAAATGTGTTAAAATTCCTTTGTTCTTTAAAGTCCACAAGTGCAGTTGCTTTAAGAGTGGTCAGATGAGAATGTTGAAAATGCTGATTCAGTTGCAGGACCCAGCATCACCATGTTTGTAAGACTAGTTGTAAGGCATATGCTTCCTTGGGGAGGCTTCAAGAAAGTTGAAGGGTACATGAGGGTACCTTATTGGAGCTTGTAAAACGACTATGTTTGTTTTGAACAAAATAAAACAAAGTTAAAAAAAAAAATGAATGGCACAGCAAAGCTACAGACCTAGAACACCCCATTTCATACTATAAATATAGGTTTATATTCTGTTAGATCGTCTTCAACCGCTCACAACTCTAGGAAACCGCATATTTTTTTGACTCCCAGTATCTGCATTATCCTCCCTGGATGTGTCCCTTATGGTTGAGGGTTTGGCTGCATTTTTTTAATAAAATTTCTAATTATCAGAATGCATCTTTAACAACCTCTGTTTCTGATTTAAATGCAAGTCTCCTTGCTAACACTATCAGACCCTAAATTTCCTCTTTTTCACAGGCTGATGGAGACAGAGTGGTTGAGCTGTTAAACCAAAGGAAACATCACCCATTACCTTAATGCGGACTTCGTGAGCCTTTGGAGGAGCAACCTCCACTTCCTCAAATGACAGAGGCTGTCCTGCTTCCCAGGCAACAGCTGCCTTGCACTTTATGACCTGTGGGGTGAAAATAAACCAATGTAAGTGGGTAGTTATGTAAACAAGAATGCACGTCAGGGTGTGTGTGGGTTGTGCTTTAAATAACCTACACCCTAGGTGCGTTATGAAGATCATGAAGCGTAACCAGCCAGTTCTTTAAACCACCTGACCATGGGTTAGTAGCACAACCTTTAAACTTTTACCCTGTTTACACAGCCGCAGCGCTTCACCTTTATTCCGCTGCCTTCCCACTGTGACTTGCTTTGGGAGAATTTAGTTTACACTCCCGAGCCCAATGCACCGCAGATCGCTCCAAAGGGAGTCTTTTTAGGCACATGAGCAGGGTTAAACATAATGACATCCCCATCGTCTACATGGGGAGACGCAGCAGATCCAGCGCATCAGTCGTTTACACTGTGGGGGTAATACACTTGATCCAGTAGGCGCCCCCACAATTTCATCGGTTTAGAATCTGGCATTGTGGAACACTTACGGCGATGTGGCGAGTGTCCACTATACCGACTTTGCAGCACATCAACCAGAGCGCATCTGTTGATGTGCTGCAAAGTCGGTGGTGTAAAGAAGGCTTTTGGAATGGGTTATTGCACTTATAAGCACATTAGCACTTTTTTAAAAAAACATTTCAAATTATACAGTAAAAACATTAAGAAAAATAGTTTTGCAAATGACACGATCTCAAAAGATGGGTTGTGGTCTCAATTTCATACTAAGTGATACTGATTGGCCAATCAGAGTGCCAGATTTTTCCAACCCAGTTTATACTAGCCATTACACATAGCCCAGCAGCAAATGGTGTTCTCCTGCCACATCATTACGGGGCAGTTCTAGTGTTTCACAGTTAACCAAAATAAAGATTTTTGTAAAATAAATTAGTTCACGTCAAGGTTAAAAGGTTGATATCTGTAAGCAAATTTAAACGTTATTGAAATGTTGTCCAAATCCTACAATTTCAAGAGTCCGGGGCTTTTGCAAATTACCTTGCATCCCTTGCACCCCTCTTCGGGGCCTGCACAACTGCCCCCCACCACTTACTAACTCTCTCTATGCTCCCACAGGTCCTGAAAAACCTGCAGTCAATTTATGAAATCACTGTCAGATTTGAAACACATTCTTCTGTGTCTTATTTAAAACCCTACCATGTTTAGCAAAACCTTTTTCCAGTAAGAAGAGTATCATGCTAAACTCCCTTACGACAGTTTCATACACAGCCTACGACGTCCTCAGCAGAGGAAAACAGGATGGGTGACAGTGTGTTCGCGAAGACGCCCTCTGGGGGAAGGATTAGGTGGTTACAGTTAAGTAGTGCATACAATGAGGGTGACCGCACACCAAGTGCACACTCACCCCAGGACACCCTGGCACTGGGGAGGTGGTAGGGTCACAGCAAAATGGAAACAGGCTGGTTCAGCTGCTCTTGGCAATGGCCTCTCAATGCCTGTGCCCCCGTGCCAGCAGGACCTCTTTGGCAGCATGCAAGCTACCCAGCCCTGGTCACAGGACTTAAGGCACTTCTCTAACTTCTCCAGTAGCCTCACAGAGATTGAGGACACCCTGGGGAGGGACAGATCCAGAACAACTCTGGGAGTCAGGTAGCGTGAAATGCCAGTTACAGTCACCATGTTTACATGCAGGTAGATATCTGATTTGAACTGGATTATTGAATTATCTGATAACTAAATCAGATTATTCAGATCCATGTAAATAAGAAAATTCTTATTATAATCAGATTATGTAAACTTTTAGACACCTGATTCAAATACCTGGATTTTTCCAATTTGAAGCTGGTAACTGGCTCATGTAAACAGGTCTGGTAATATTTTCAGATTATTATTATGTTTGCTTATGCCTGGTTGAATGAAGTGTCTGTTCGCAGTGCAGAAATCATCATTCTGACTGATGGGGCATAATAATTAACAAAACTACAAGACCTTTCAAACAGTATTATTTTTTATCAGTAATATCATTGAAGGGTTTTTTTTTTTTTTAAAAAGGTACACTGTCAGCCTGTTTTTCATCATATTATTTCTAATTGAAACCCCGCATTTTATGATTGATTACCTTCTCTGAAATTCACTGATGTTGCCGTTTATTTTGTCTGTCTCCATGCTTAGTAGAACTGAAATGCGTGGCAATGTATATTTATAAACAACCTTGTTTTTATTTACAATCCTGGTATTGTTCTTACTGCATACTTCCTGAGCATTAAAAGTAAAGTAAAGTAAAACTTAATTTGTAAAGCACTTTTCAGAACCAAAGCACTGTACAAACATATTAAAACCATACAATTAGATTAAATTAAACCGTCATTTTTAAAATCCTTCAAAATAAGCTTTACAGAACAAATATGTTTAGAGCTCAGATTTAAAACTCTAGACAGTCAGGCATTCTCTTATCTGATGAGGTAGAGAATTCCACAGGGAAGGGGCAGCATAGGAAAAGGCATGTGCCCCAGATGTCTAACCGAACCCTGGGAATCTCTAGCAATCCCTCGTCGGTGGATTGGAGTGAGCGGAAGGGGCAGTAGGGAGTAAGGAGATCTTGCAAGTACTGGGGTCCCTGTTCATGTAGGGCTTTACAGCTCAGCAACCCGACCTTAAAGGCGATCCGCCACTGAACCGGCAGCCAGTGCAGTCTGTGCAGCACAGGCGTAATATGACTAGACCCAAATGAACCAGTCAAAAGCCTGGCTGCCACATTCTGCACTAGCTGCAAGTGGCGTATATCAACCCCTGGCAGCCCTAGGTAAAGGGCATTGCAGTAACCAAGGCGGGGGGTCACGAAAGCATGGACCAATATAGGAGGTCAGCCGGAGGAACCAGGTGTTTCACCCGGGCGATATTCCCAAGATGATAATAGGAAGATTTGACAATGGCAGACACCTGTGATTTCAGGGTCAAACCATCATCAAATATAACACCCAGGTTACGCACCCGGTCTGAGGTCAGGAGCTGGATGCCATCAAGCCATAGGCCAGATGGAAGCCCAGTCCCAAGCCCCACCTCACGGCGACCAGGGTCCACAACCAGCACCTCCGTCTTATCCGGGTTTAACCTCAGCCAGCTAGTGCTCATCCAATCTCTGATCTCAGCTAGACCGGTGTTAAGCACGGAGATCACATCATCCTATCTGGGAATAAAGGACAGATACAGTTGGGTCTTTGGTGGATTGTGGGTCATCTGGGGCATGCCCTGGCTCATTGGTGGGAAGTTGCAGGAGATCTGATTAGGGGAAGGGGTGGCATCTGCTCCCAACTGGAAAAAAAAAAAAAAAAAAAAACACACACACACACACACACACACACACACACACACACCGACCACCTGCATTGCAGATCTGTGGGGGTGTAGATGCAGCAGCACTACTACTGGGGGCAAGGGGTCCCATGCTCATACCCGCCATGGCCACCAGCCCCTCCAGCAGTGGACTGGCAGGTGTTATGGGCTCTGAGGTCACCTTCCTCAGGGGGAACAGGATCACCCTCTACCCAGTGAGGTCTCCTGGAGTGGTGCACAGCAGGTTACATCAGACCCAGGCTCCATGCGCCCATAGGGAGGCTTGCAAAATCCCACTTTAGAGGATATTGCAGCGCTGCCCCGGTGCAAGCCCCCTTCTGCCATAGTGCACTGGTGTGGCCATTGCAAGAATGGTGCAAGCCCAGTTGGTGGAAGCAGTCTCCCCAGTGGTGCAGGGTGCCTTCTAAAATCCAGACTGGCACAAGGTGTGGTTCAAGAAGCCCTTTGCGCCATGTCTCTGACACAGGCCCCTTATGCCAGTCCTGATCAATTTAAAATTGGGCCCCAGGTTTCCAGCTGCTTCACTTCTGTCTGTTTGTAAGTCACATACAGTATATGCACACTGCATCATTCTGAAATAAATACCTCAGTAACCCAGTGCATAAGGAAGCAAGTCCTTGTGACTGCTGCCAGTTACTGACCCTCGAGGCTCCAAGCCTCGAGTCCTCATTCTATATCTGAATGTTTGTGGTTATCCACCATGAAGTGGGACCACTGTGGGGCAGATAGCTGGATGTTAGGTATACATATAAGGTAGCCCCCACACTCTAGTATCTAACACACGACTACCTCACATCCCAATATTTGACCAGAGATATGACAGACCATATATACTGCCCACAACCACTATCATTCTTCAGTATCTGCTTTACACATTTTCTTAACCTACTTTCCAACTTACAGCTATTACATCCCAGAATCTATATGCAATCAACTCACACCCCAGTAGCTGACTCTGTACTCTCTTTAGTGCAGTGTGGACTTTTTTCTGGAATGGAGGATCTGTATAAGGTGGTTATAGAGCAAATACTGAGGTGTGGTGGTAGTTGTGGGAAGATACAGATATATGGGATAGTTTACACAGATAATAGGATGCGCTGCAGTTGTATGGCAGATACAAGGATGAAGAGTGGTTTCCAGTGAAGTACCATGGTGTTAGGGTTATTATGGGGGCAGAAACAATGATTAATGTAAGCTACTGGTAAATACAATGATGGGTTAATTACAATACAGTTACTGGGGTGCAACAGTATACTGTATAACTCTGAACCTGATACTGGAATGTGGGTATTTGAGGGGTAGGGGAAGGTAAGTGATCATTACTTGTACCTTGAAAGCTGGTCCCAAGGTGGGACCCCCTTGAAAATGAGATGGTACAGATGTGCCAATGTGATGAAAAAGCTACAGATAACTTCAAGTGCAAGAGTGTTGCCAGACTGGGGGGGGGGTAGGTGGAGCAGATATTTATTTGTTTAGTTACTTTATGTATATGCTTCCCCCCTCCTGCCTCTCCCCCCCCCACCAGCACACTGACACCGTGAGTCTCCAAGGCATCCCCACAGCTGTTCCCCTCCTTTCCTGGAGCCCAGTGACCGAGGTAATTTCTGATGGAGTCATGGCTGTATCCCCATGTGTGGATGAGGTGGGCAGGTCTTGCCCTCACAATTCTGCACTTTTATTGGGACGCTCTGCAACGGGGATAGGCAGGGGAGTTCTGGATCGGTGCTGGGCACTCTGTCTTCCTGGTGTGCTGGGGCAATTTTTCTGATTTTTTCTGGAGGCATGATGTGTGACTGGATGTCAGGGTGCATATTCCAACATCCATCATGCCTCCCCCTCCAAGTCTGGACTGGTGCTCAAGGTGCTGCCGGCTTCCGCCAAAGGCCAGACAAGAGCCAAGTCTTACCCCACTCCCCCCCACCCCCGGAGAAGGCAGGCAGTCCCATGGATGCTCAAGCCTTCTACCCTGGCTGGCCCTCCAACTCCCTGGGCTCGTTCCTGAACCTGGATCACCAACATCACTAGCAGTAGTGCTAACACCGCACCGGCAGGCCAACCCATGGTGGAGAAGATATTAAGGTATGGGCAGAATATATAGTAGCTTCAGAAGTGTTACTGAAGTGAAGGTAGCAGTGGGGCAGATATCACTGAGTGGGATAGTAGCAGGGAAGAATATTGGCTAGTTGTGAGTGTTACTAGAGTGGGGATAATGGGGCATATTTTGGGGTTTGGAGTAGTTGCAGGAAAGAATACTGGGTTACTGTGAGTGCGTTATTAGAGGCTGGGTAGTTGTGGGATCAATATTGGGTAGTGGGGTATTTGCAAGACAGAATACTGGGTAACTGCATGAGTGTTATTTGGGGTGGGGTAGTTGTGGGGCACATATTGGGGTGTGTGGTAGTTGCAGGGCAGATATTGGGTAGCTGCAATGGTGTGAATAGAGTGAGGGTAGCTGTGGAGCAGACAATGTAGTGGGTGTAGTTGTAGGGCAGTATATTGGGACGTTTTGAGAGTGTTACTACTGTCGGGGTAGTTGTGGGGCAGATATTTTATTGTAGGATAGCTGCAGGGTAGAATATTGGGTTACTGAGAATGTGTAACAACTAGAGTTGTGGTAGTTCTGAAACATGTTGGGTAGTGGGTATTTGCAGGGCAAAATATTGGGTAACTGCAAAAGGTTACTACTGTAGGGGTTGTGGGTTAACTATTGGGACATGGGGAAGTTGCAGGACACAAAATAGGGTAGTTCATAAAGTGCAACTAGAGTGGGGGTAGCTGTGCTCAGACATAGTGAGAGGTAACAGTAGGGCAGAATATTCGGTAGCTGAGAGAGTTACTACAGTGGGTAGTTGTGGGGCAGATATTGTGGTGTAGGGTTGTTGCAGGGTAAACACTGGGTCACAGAGAATGTCTTAGAGTTGTGGTAGTCGTGGGATAGGTATTGGGAATGGGGTAGTTACAGAACAAAATATTAGTTGGCTTAAGTGTTGCTAGGGTGTTGGTAATTCTGCGGCAGATGTGGTGTGTGGTAATTGCGGGGCAGAATGTTGAGTAGCTGTGACGATCTTACACTGGTGTAGCTGTGGTGTAGATATTGTGGCATGTGACAGACGAAGGGCAGAATATTGTGCGGATGCATTAGTGTTGGAAGAGTGAGGGTAGTTGTGTGTCAGATAATGATGCGAGTAGTTGCAGGATAGCATGTTGGAAAGCTGTGAGACTGTCACTAGAGTTAGGGTATCTGTGGGCAGATATTTGGAAGGGGTAGTTATGGGGCAGAATATTATGTAGTTATAAGAGAGATGTTAGAGTGAGGAGTTATGAGACAGATATTGGGGTGGAGCATTTCCACATAAGAATACTGCGTGCTAGCTGTAGGGCATTACAAGAGTAGGAATACTGTACACCTGTGGGGCAGAGGTTGGGGTATGAGGTAGTTGAAGAACTGTACTCTTACGTTTTTGTGGACAGAATACCTTTTGTCTGAATCTTAAGTATACAATATACTGTAGACAAAATAGTCATGTTACAACTGGAGCCCATGTAAATCAAACCAGATAACTCTCAGACATGTAAACAGATGCACTGAATCAGATTATTAAGAGAGACTGCATGTTAACAGCACTGAAGAAAACTCAATCAGGTTTTCAAGTTATCCGATTTCTTCAGATATCGGATTACTTCCTGACATGTAAACGTGGTGACTGAGTCCAGTGGGCAGAACCAATGTGAGGACCTGAAAGAGCCGGGGGGGCCTATGGGAGAAAAGAAAAGAAAAAAAAAAACACAGCTGTACAATATGGAAAACTTAAATGGTGTTAACTACAAGTGCATATGTACAGTTCTGTTTGTTCTAGTGAGAAAGTCGCTCTTTAAAAGAACACTTGTAAACCAACAGATCTTCAAAGAAAAAAAAAAAAAAAAGGCACACGTACAAGTTATGCAGGGAACAACTAACTACACATTGCGGAAGGAGAGAGGATTTAAACAGAGAGGACTGCTAGAAGGAGGGAGGATTTAAACAGAGAGGGCACCCCCACCTTTCTCCATTAATTAAATAGATTAAACAGGCTCCCTGGGCTCCTCCCAGAGGAAGCTACCAACACCAGAGGAGGAGGGGAGTTTCTTACACAAAGGGGATTGACCACTGGGGGGAATTTACATCGGACACAGGAGCGTGAGAAACAAAGAAAAATTTACTTTTTGACGTGTCTTGTTTTACCTTATAACCAGGGCCACTGGAAAATTGCAGAAAAGGTTACCAATAATTGCGGAGCATTTTGCAAAAATTGCGGGGTTCTCCTATAGACCCGGAGTGCTTCACAATAAATCTTTTAATGTTTTCTCCAGCATATATTAGTCAGTATAAATTGCTAAATAAATACACCGACACCTGAATATGTTTGAAACATAAAGAAAAGTTTATGTTCCTTAAAAGAATACTAAACTGATAAGCTATCATAAGCTTGCCTATCTTCCAAAATTTAAAAGCACCTCATACAGTGCTAAAAAGATTATATAAAGAGAACCACAGACAATCCATATTAAATAAAGCCAGAAGAATTTTTTTTGGTTTTGTTTCTGGCAGTAGAATAATGAAGTGTAATCAACAGCTGTTTAGTGCTCTGCCTGCTATTCACCCACTTTGGTGCAAGAAAAAAATAAGCAGATAGAGTGGTGAATAACTGAGTTTTAGTAATGTTGTTAAAGTGTTTAATAGTCATAATTTGTACTGTAGGTACTGTACACTATTTTTGAAATCACATTTAAACATAAAATCTGGGGGTTATTGGGGCTGGCAGTATAATCTAGTGGGTAAAGTAACAAACTGAATGAGCTGACTACATCTAGCAGACCTGGGTTTGATTCCCACAACCTACACTTGCATACTATGTGATTCTAAGCAAGTCACTTAACCTCAGTGCTCCTGGGTTGTACCTGAAAACAGGCACTTGTGCCAAGTGGGCCTTATGCCGTAACCAAAAAATGTACAAAAATACCAATATATTTTTTACTGCATCATACAGTAGTCAGGGTACCCTGTCATCTACCTTTGTTTTACTCTGGCTGCAATGATTTTATTTAGTTAAAGATAAATGTTCAGATACATTCTATGTTTTTATAAGCTTGTTTTTAGACTTTAGTCAGGCTTTTATTGTAGTCTGCATGTGAGCATCTGGGGGTAGTTGCTAAGAGTGAGATCACTGTTAGCAACTAGCTTATTCAAGTTTAAAATTGGCAAGGCCATTCAAAAATCCTCAGCTGTTTGAATCAAAACTAATCTGAATAAAAGTATGCTCAAAGGAAAAACTTGCCCTTCCACTTACAAAAAGGCTTCATAGTTAGCACTGCATTTAGGTGAATGGGATAATTTACACTTTTTCTCCCATCTTTTGTCTGTCTGTGTGGCAACAAAAAGTTTTCTGATAGACTGCTTCAACACAAAACAAATGTTAAGTGTTTAAGTGTACTTATGCTTGGCCAGTGGATTTTGAAACCAAACAAGACAAGGATTTAAAAGAAATCTGTGTCACATAAGACCCTTGCCCTACCTTGCATTGCACTGTTTCAGCCAATCCCAAGTCTGCATGCAAAATTGTCAATATATTTGAGTGTATTTCATTAAAAATGTTAATACTTTTACACAGTTCAATATAAAAACTCAAAAATTGCAAGAAATTACGGAACATGTCCGTTTTTGCGGAGAATGGTGAAAATTGCATATTCTGCAAAAATATTGCGGGCGCAATTTTCCAGTGGCCCTGCTTATAACCAAGTGGCTTTATAGAGAATTGGGAGGAATTTGGGAGACGGGGAGATTTTGACTTTTGAGGCGACTTTCTATATTCCATTCTCTTCTAACCAAGTGATTTTATAGTCTATAGTTTCTTTACCAATAGTTCTCACACTTCGTGATAGTGAGCCTCCCAAGCCATGAAAGAGATTGAGCCTCCCACAAATTTGGAGAAAAATCTTGGGCCTCCCCACAGAAAAAAATAAATCCTACTTTGCACAGTACACCAGGAATAAAGTGAAACTAGTAAAGTTGAGAGTATATTCTCTTTTTATTCAACTTATTGCTTTCCAACCCTGACCCGGCACCACAGGTTATACTTGTCACTCCTTTTTTCTGACTCTTGGGCCCTTGTTACTGGAACCACCAAACCTAGCCACTTCATCTCTCCCTCTTACCCTGTTAAGCAACTTCCTGTACCCTTACCTCAGGTCACACCTGAAAACATGCATCGGATCTCTGCGTCTTTCCCAGTCACTAATTTACATATAATTACCTACTATAAAAATGAGCCTTGACTCAGTGAGTCTTTCCAAGTTACTAATTTGCATATAAATATCTATTGTAGAAACAAGCCTCGACTCTGCATGTCTTCCCCAGGCATTCATTTACATATAAATACACACCTATAAACAAGCCTCGGCTCAATGGAGACTTCCTGGTCAAATATTCATGCACAAGTAAAGAAAGTCACCTGCATTCATCCATATTAAATGCGTTTTATCCTTTCTCAGAAAAACAGCCAAAACTTAAAATTGAAATACTGTACATTCTCAGACTTGACTGGGCCTCCCCTTGAACAATCTGGGGCCTCCCTTGGGAGGCTGGCTTCACCATTTGAGAACCACTGCTTATTACAAGATAGGCCATATTATGTGATTCCGGGAGTACAACTTGGTATATAAAAGGAGGGATTTGTGTGGGAGCTGCGTGAGGTGGCTTATGGTCTATTGTTTCTTATAACCAAGTGATTTTATATTTCTACTGTTCTTTTAGGCAATTACAAGATGGACTGTATTATGTGATCTGAAGGGGAAAAGCAGAACTTAGTACATAATAGGGGTGGGTTTGTGTGTGGGCTGTAGAAAGGGGTGCTGAAGGAAACAATGCAGGTGGACAGAACAATGTGACATGCCAGTGAAGGTGGTAGTAGGGATGAAAGAAATTAACTTCACACTTACCGTAATTTCCTTTTCTGTTAGCTCCAATATGGTCACTGGGTTATCATTACAATTGGGTATAGTGCACCCCTACCAGAGGAACGGCACAGTCCAAGCTTTAGAATGCTGGGCACCTGAGGAGTCACTGCACTATCAAAGAGATCCCCAGTTATTACTTACTATACAGTGCCATAAGAGCTACACAGAAAACAACCAACCAAAAAATAATTACATATTTACCATAAAAAAATAAATAAAAACAAAACACACAGACACACACACACACACACACACACACACACACACACACACTCAGCCTTCTATCTGGCCTTCAGGCAAGGAATACATTTTATAGAGCCACAAACGATGCCTGAAGTATTCGGCTCTTCTTGACAAGACAACATGCCACCATAAGGCGCTTCCCAGATGCCACATGTGTCACCAACGTCACCATCTGTGAAATGCAGCTAATACACAATGAGACATGTGCTCTTTGTTCTTTTTTTTTTTTTTTTTTTTTTTAAAGGCAGAGAACTAAACTGCAACAGGAAACACATCTCAATTAACCAATGCAACCTGTTAACCTGCGGTCGCAGAAAATTAATAAATCAGCATATAAATATACATAGAGTGCAGTGCAGCAAAAGAGAGCGACATCCACGAGAAATTACGGAAAGTATGAAGTTAATGTCTTCTTTCTGTAGTGCTCCACATTGTCAATGGGTAATCATTTCAACTGGGTTCAAAGAAGCAGTACCCAGACCACAAACAAAAAAAAGGGGGGCAAGAATGTTATCCCGTACACCGGATGCTTCAAAATTACTTGTGAACCGTTTCCTGCAACTCCGCAACCTAAGGCTACGTCAGCAGAACTCTGAACATCCTATTTAGGATGTTTCCTGAATGTGTGGACTGAGGACCATGTACTTTCCTTGCATAGTTCTGAAATTGCAGCTTCGCCACTCACCATCCAGGAAGTTGCCACTGCCCTAGTGGAGACAGCCTTGATAACAGCCAGATGCCTCTCTTTGTACCACGCAGGCCTTAGCAACACAGACCCCCACCCACCTAGCTAGGGTGGGTTTAAGGGCCTTTCGTCCTTGTTTGGCTGACCCAAAATGCACAAATAGACCAGCTGGCTTATGACATTCAGACATACATTTCAGGGATATCATCATGGTGCAAGATAATTCAAAACTTGTACAATTCCTTCCCTTGAAAAGAGCAGGCTGTGGACAATCAGGCAAATGTACGTCCTGGACTCCTGGAAGGAGATACACACCCGAGGGACAAACACAGCTCTGAATATTACCTGTCCTTATGCCTAACAAGGCATGGCTCCTTAAGGAGATAAAAAAAAAAAAAAAAAAGACACACACACACCCAAAATCTAGTGAAGTGGTTTGGAAAAACTTGTAAGGAGCATTCAGAACCCCAAGATCCCACAAAAAGCCAGATTCGACAGCAGACATGTCCTACAAACACGTGCTTATGAGATCCTAAGCCAACGCCAACCCCCCAAAACTGGGAGCAGAACCCGGCCCCTCCATGAACTGAAGGAAACGCTCTGCTTTCTTAGAGAAAAACATTAACACTTTTCAGAATAGGGCCGTTGAAAAAGAAATCTTTTGCAACTGCTCCAAAGGAAAGAGGTGGCCCCCATCGGAGACTAGGCTGCAGACAGAGGATTTCTGGCAGCCATCAAGGAGTCAAGTGGTCAATTTTTATTTTTGATGGCCTCCTGCACTGAGGAGCTAAGGCGAGAACTCCATCACGCCTGGATTTTTTTGTGCTGAGACCCTGAGCATGTCTCTGCACACCAGAAAGTGCAAGAGTGCATACTGAACAAGACCCTCCAAGTCTAGGGAACTACAGTCCACTTGGCCACTCAGCAGAAAACAAGGAGTAGCTCCCTCCAGAACATCCTCATTTCAATTTATTATCATGTCAGTATCCTTTAAGAAAAGGTATCAACAGAGAGAAATGCGCTCTGCTGAAGGCCCATTCTTGAGGCAGAGCGACCACTGCCCTCATCTGTGGTCACCTACAAAACTGAAGAGCCTTCTCGGATCTCAGCCCTGTGGTTGGAGGAATGGACTGATTTGAGGTCAACCAAACTGGTTGAACAGGGGTCCGAAAACACCTCAGCTCCAACTCCCACTACAAGGGATGAACAGACTGCTACTTAAGCAGTCCGCCTGAAGGTTAAACACCTCTGCCAGGGGACTGACGACAGTCTGGCGACCTATCGAAACACCTCAAGTGCCTTAATGGTTACGTAAGAGTGCTCATCATGTACAGCATCACGAATGAACACTAAAAAGGAGCCAGGCAGGCAGACTCCATCGCCAGAACAGTGATGTGGAGATGCTCTTTGTAGGCTGGTCAGGATCCCCGAGTGGGGAAAAAGGCTCCCACCTGTCTCATCCAGCTAGGCTGACATTTGTTGTGAGAAGAGTTAAGTGGAACTTGCTCAGGTCTTGCACATACACTCACCATTTCAGGGAGTGAGAAATCTAAGAAGTAAAAAGAAAAAACTGGCTGATAATTCACAGGAGGGATTTCAAGCCTACAATAAACCCATTAAATAGGCCGCATCTAGAAGTGGGCCCACAAGATTAAAAAACTATTGGTGCCTATCCTGAAACCCGACATCAGTGAGCCAGCGGACAATTGACAAAAGTAACCACCCGGGGAAAAAAAAGACTGTAAAATCCTTTTCTGACCTAATGCCGAAAAATTACCACCAAGCATCCAAGGTCCAAGACGGCTTGGAAGAGCTCCGCTTCCTGTTCATCCTTAGCCACACGACTGACATATCCAGAGTGCTAAGTGCCGACCTCCTGCATGAATAAGCAGGTCATTCAATCAGGATGTAAGCCACCAGGACTACCAACACACTCAAGGTACTCAGAAGCTGATGCTTGGGTGAAGACATGCCCTATGCTGGGGTTGATCCAGTATCAAAACCCGAAATACTCTGATCAAGACTTATGCAGGGAGAGTGACTGCAGGCATCAGTCAGATGTACTGCGGCTTAAGAAAGAACCCCTTTCCCTGAGCAGCCCGGTGATTGATCTCCAGGGCTTCATCCTCCAGGAGGACTGTGGAGCACAAAAAGGTACAGCTCTTGAATTAAGAAATCTGACAACTCACAGACTTCTGGGGCCCATAAACCAACAGGAACCCAAGGGCACGAAATAGCGAGACCTGTACACTGACCCAAAGAGAGCTCAGGAGCTCAGAGGATATCTGGCCTTTCCACCGCCTTTAAAAACTGGGGGGAGAAGTGAACCCCAATAAAGCATCTGACATTATTCTGGCCCATCTGAGAACAAACTCCTCTAATCTATCAATGAGGAATCATGCTTTAGATGCTGGGCCCTCCTGCAGTGTCTGGCCAGCGTTCCAGATACTGAAACCTGGTTACCAGAGTGGGCTCCCCCATTCTCAGGAGCTAACTTCCAAGAGAACGGAACTCCCCTCAGAACTGTCTGTGCCAGCCATTACCATGACCCCACTGGGTTATGGTAATCTGCGCTCTTTAAATAGCCTCCAGGACAGAATCAGACCATAGGCCTCCCTCAAGAGGATGATCAGCAGGTTAGCTATGAAGCCTAATCAGACCCGTGACAAGCCACATGGCCCTCATGGTCGAAAACAATGAAACAGGTCGAGCGGTCTAGCTCGAGACTCTCCAGTAATAATCATCTGGAAGGTGGAACCAAGGCCATGAATTGCAAAAAATGATCGCCCTTTGGGGAAAAAGGTGGAACGAAACTGCCAGGGTAGAGACTCATATGTTGAAGGCTCTGGCCAAGAAAATACACACAAGATGCACCACTGCTGTCTGCTAATAGAGGCGTAACCCCTTCCTATATGTGGGGTTCACCCGCTCAATGACAGAAAAGCCGATAAGGCCACAGTCATCCATAGGCAGGGCAGTGTCGTCTCAGAAATACAAAATGACCTTGTCCTCCGATGGAGGAACTTCCCACCTCCGAGACATTGTCCCTAAAAGGAAAACCATGGCATGGATGGGAAGAGACACCCCCCCCCTTCTCTACACAGACACAGAACTGGCGTTGTGTACAGACCTCCAAATCAAGGAGATAAAGGTGACAAAGACCCAACAGAGTAAATCCACAAAATGTCTGATAAAGGTGAAGTAATACTGGTGGGGGACTTCAACCTACCAGATTTTAACTCGAGCACACCAACAGCAGCAACAAGAAGCAGGGACTTTGCATGGTAAGCATAACACAGGACACCAGCCACTCAAAGATAAAGGTGCTAGATTTCAGGAAGGCTGACTTCCAAATAATGAGGAACAAAGCAAGTAGCCAGTGTCACAAACTTACTCCGGGGGGTCAGGCCCTCTACTCCCACAGTGCACAACCTCGCAGTGCAATGTGTGAACAGGAGACAAACAGGGTAACCCTCCTGTGTTTTGGGTCCGATCAACTACCAGTTCCAAAACAAAGAGCACTTGCAGGCAGAAAAAGTTTTTAAATAAAGTGTTGCCCTTTATCTCAGAACCTGTACCCATGCGCTTCGGCGGATGCATTCATCACCCCATGACGAAGGCATCCGCTGAAGCACTGGGGTACAGGGACGGAAAGCCCAAATAAATGTTAACACTTTGTTGAAAACACACTTTTTCTGCCTGCAAGTGCTCTTTATTTTGAAACTGCTTTGATTTAGAGTAGCAACC